>VCRD01001406.1:22410-33922 GCA_006783055.1 Trinorchestia longiramus
TTAATTTCTGAGTTTCAGAGTCTTAATTTCTGACTTTCAGAGTCTTAATTTCTGACTTTCAGAGTCTTAATTTCTGACTTTCAGAGTCTTAATTTCTGACTTTCAGAGTCCTAATTTTCATGAGTTCGAGTCCTAATTTCGATGAGTAAGATCATGTAAGTCTTGTCCAACTCACAAGACCAGCGAGGCATGACGGAGCTGGGATGTCATTGAGTACTTTGATCCTCGCTCTCTTATATGAAGCGATTGAATTTCATGCGATTTAGTGTATAGTTTTTAAAGATTTTCACGAGGCTTCGGTAATTGTGGAGGTCAACGCCAAGCAAAGATTATTTCACTCTTTTACTATGTTCACCTAGAGATTCTGCGTGACCTCTAAAGGTTTAGTCTGGTACTTTCAGTATGATGCTTTCAAGTTTTTCCGCGCACGTTTTAGAAACGAAAGAAAGAGAGAGAGCTGTTTCAGAAATATGGGTACCATACGTTCGTTTGGTAAAAAAATAAAAATTAGATAAGAATTAGGATAGGGAAAAGACACTTGTAGGTAAAGAGTTGTGAGATTGGAGAACCCCGAATACCCCTTTACCATCCAAATGAACACTGAAGACCTCTTGAAAACAAAACCTAAAGCACTGTACGCAACAGTTGTAGAACTCTCATAACATGTTATGGTTCTGCTTGTTCAGACGCTGTTGGCATTATGATCAGCCAATGAACAGCATGTGTTTGTGTTGTATTTTTCTTTGTCAAAAAATGTGGTCGGATTAGGGTTAGAAAAGTGAAGAAGTCAAAACTACGAATACAATATAGTGAAGGTAGACCGAAGTTTATCTTATCTGCTTGCCAGGGACGTCATCGTTATCATTATCATTATTATTATAATATCCTAAGATCATCCAGGGGCACTGGATGACACGAGACAAGCTTGTCTCTAAGGATGACAATAAGATTTACTCAACAATACGCCCGTTTTACATTGACTTGTGAAGAATATGTGTACACAATAAACTTATGATTCATACTTTACGTGGCCTGTACCCACACTTGACCTTCTATACTCGAGACTCTGGGCGCAGGAAGCGATTTCAATTGCTCTTTTCGGCCGAGGTAAACCAAGCCAGGGAGAGCTGCTGAAGTTGTGCCTGAAAATGGCTGTTTTGGGGGTTTTTACCACCGCACTGGTTTTTGGCTGACATCCGGCATAGAAAAATGTACCAAAGTGGGTTTGCATAAATACTAGGCAGGTATGCCCAAAAAAATCATCGATAAAACGTCAATTTTAAACCACCGAATAAGCAGGTCAAGAAACATAACAGCCAGTTAGTCATTACTGTAGTGTCCAGGCTAACTGCTGTAATTTTAAATAATCAGAAATAGACAATTTATTGTAAGCAATATGATTTATTGATAAAATTTACAATTTTTACTAGTTCTATGTTGATAACCGCGCACAAAGAACTATATACTAATAATACAAGGAAAAGAAATACATTCATTTATTCACAGAGTACATTAGAAATCTTTGTTGTTTGAGTTGGTAGTTGTCTGGTTAGTTTGTGCCATACTGTTCTGTGATCTGTTTTTGGCTCGTTGTTGCAAAAGTCTGAGAAGACGAAAAAGGCTACACACATGTTGATAATTGTATTCATACTCGAGTTCTGTAGCTTAGATACGACACTGTTGGCTATAAATAACAGAGATTATGTCTATGTACACGATGAATTAAGGATTCTCTCTCACGGGAGAGTTTACTTACAAAATAAATTAGGGAGCTCCTTCAAGTGACGAATAGCTTATTATAGGTAAAACTTGCGTTTTCTTTTTTAACAAAATAAGTTGAGTTTTCCAAACTTAAGATAAAAAACAAATATGGATTTCGAGTCGAATCGAGTGCTCAATTCAAGATCATGTAACTTCATTCAGAATTCAGAGAAAAAGTAACGCCAAAAATGTTTTTGTCAATAGCCTTTCTTTGACTTCATTAAACTGAACTCTATAGTTCAAGTATCATAGGTGGGCAAGGCTCACTACTTCGTCACACTAAATAGCAGCGATTTACATATATATAAAACTAAGACCATCTATCTCAAAAAACAGAATTAAAATTAAAATTTGAGGTTTTCCTCGATTTTCCCTGGAATAAATATAATTGGACTCAAAATTGTGGCTCAAAATTTTGGAGACATTGAGAAACGAAAACATTTAAACGTAAACGTTTAAAACATGTAACGTTTTCTAATCTAGTTTTGATGAGAAACTTGCCAGTGCTGCTCTGGAATTGTGTATCCATACAGTGAAATATTTATGAAACATTTTATGTCAAGTAATTATGCATTGTTCCCTGCATCCTGCTGTGAATTAAAACTTGAAAACATTTTCCTCGTCGGTAAAATTGCATCGTAACACATGAGCCGTGAGAAAAGAGGTTGACGCGGTGTAGTTTTCAAGAATTTGTCACTCCGTTCCCTAATTTTTTGCCCCATGTTCTTTTGATTTAATCCACAATCATCGTCCAAGGTGTTCCAAACAATGTATCTATTTTTAAAGGCTGTAATTTAAATACTACTGGTTCTAGGAAATCAGGAAAAGTCTTATTCGAAAGAGCAAGATCTAAAGTTTGATTTTGTGTTTAGAATACGTTGTTACCTACCTCATATACGCCGTATGAATACTAGTAATATTCAAACTACAATCTTTTAGAAATGTTTAAATTTTTTGGGGACATCCTGTACCATGGTAATGCTGGAGGATTTAATTTACAATAACTCTCCGGCCATTTGATTTTCGTCTGCCAATTAGCTATGCAATGAACAAATAAAAAACATTCAAACTGCTGAGTCCTAGATACTCTTACTTGCAGTTTAAGCATCTGTTAAGATATCGAAAACGTAAAATTCCAAATAATGTCAGATTTGAGTCCCATATGCGGTTAGATTGAAAATAATACAAGTTTGCGATTTTATTCTTAATTTTTTACCTGTTTACCCATAATTCTCATCTCAGAAATCGCTGACTCGAACGTCAAATTCTAACCATAATTACTGTTCCGAGTAGACACGTATTTGCCTAACCTTCCAACAACGGAAATCTCCACCAATAAAGTGCATTCCGTGTCGAATGTTACCTTCAAATACATCCAATACATGCAATTAACTTGTCTCATCTGTTAGTAATAGCTGCCTTTATATATAGCTGCTACAATGTTGCAGATGTCACGGGATAACGCAGATCTTTTCCACTACCTTAAAACTGTGTATTTTCCCAAGTAATTGGCGTCTTTAATTACCGTTACTAATTGGATTAAGGTTCTTAGGCGCAGTCGCTGTCGTACATTTTCTTCAAGTCGAGCCTGAGAAGTCCGGAAAATCTGCATTGTGTCGTACACTATTTTTTTAATTGTTTAGTCAAGTATTTTCTGCATTGGTGGATTTAGGAGTCGGTAAAAATATAGAAAAAATAACTTGCCTAATTGTCCTTATTGCCACTTTTCGTTGTTCTAGGGAACACTTTATTGCTTTAGCAATTACTGAAAGTAACACACTAGCTTCCCCGCCATCTTTCCCGTTTTAATTTACGTGTTACCGTTCTTTCCCTCGTACGTATTTTTTTCAAGAAAAACGAAAAAGGTTCGGAGTTTTTTCAGTAAAAATCCACCCGTGTATAATTTTTATGAGTAGAAGGAACGTTCTTCGATACTATTTTAAAGTGCTTAACCTTGCCCACCACACGACCAGAAGAAAATGCCAAATTTTAGATCATCGACCGCATCGAAAAGAGCGTGACTTTGAGCCGCGCAATCGCAGCATCTATTGCACCAATTTTCGGTCGCCAATTTAAAATGTTGCAAGAAATCCAACCAACCCTACGGAAAGACACGATTGTCACTGAAGTGTGGTAAAATGATTGTGACCCGCCACAATGATCTTAATGTATCTAAGATCGTCCGTAAATATTGTATGTACATGACGGATTGAGTACGTGTACCTTATACCTGTTCAAAGTTCTTGTATGGGCGGGGCACTTCCATATATCGTGATTAATAAAATTTTAAATTACTGCATATCTTACAGGGCTATTAACGCACCTGTAATGAATCACAGAATGCGTGACAGCGGGTGGAGTCGACGGAGATTTATGATTGTGTTTTACTTGATTTATTCTTGATGTGTTATTCTTCATCTGAAAAAGCATGTACTGTGCAATTTTGTGGTAAATAATGAAGGGAAACTCGACCCAGTAACGAAAGCATTTTTCTGATGCAGCGTCACGCTAAACTCAAATATCTCCTTTGAATTTACTTCAGCTTGTTTATAAAATTACCATGTTTCTATGCGTTTTTATCAAGATAAGATGCCAATTGGAAATCGGTATCTTAGCAAATCGATAAATAGCAAATTTCACGAGTGTGTTTTATGCAGTTCATCGTTGAGCCAAAGAATTTTATCAGAACAAAGTGTATTTGCACCACGTGCATGGGCACCGAGTGCATGGGCACCGAGTGCATGGGCACCGAGTGCATGGGCACCGAGTGCATGGGCACCGAGTGCATGGGCACCGAGTGCATGGGCACCGAGTGCATGGGCACCGAGTGCATGGGCACCGAGTACAACATACAGACTACCAAGGATGTTGCTTTTTTCAGTGAGACGGAAATTTCATGGATCAAAGCGTCTGTAACGACAGGGTGCCTCACGGTCTCTTACTACAATCATGGTAGTACTGATCATGAAAATGATTGTGATAAATCCTAGCATAAATCATAATTTTGATAATAATTATGACTGTGATGTTTCTTATCGCCGTGCACTAGCGGTTGTTTAGTTGAACGTGAAGTAAATTAACACGTTTGTTGCGATTGCCTGATTGGTGTAAAACTTCACTTTGTACGCATAGTCACTAGAAGGATCTGAAAAAATTACAGAACCTAACCTAAGTGACCGACCGGTGGGTCGCATCGCAACAAACGTGTTAATACTATGGTGTACAGCATAGTATTCATAACCACATATGATTTAATATTTAAGTACGTTTGGTACCTTGTGTTCCACGAGACTGGTTAACGAACTATACTACAGTATTCTTCAACATTACATATAACCCCGCAAAAAGTATTATACAAGTGCTTTTGATGACGTGTGTTCCAGGAGAAGTTAACACAGTGCATGCGGTTGCGGCTGTCCTCGTCCGTACCCAAGTGTCTCAAAATGTACAAATCACCGTAAATTTTGGCCCGTATTATTGCCCGTAGCTCGTCTGCTGGACCAAGATTACGTCCGAAATTATTGAGACGTTCTGGCCCGGTAGACATGAACTTTGTCCGTCGCAAGGTCGGTGTGGTGTGCTCGAACTTGGGAGACTTGCTGGGGTTATTTTTACTGTCGTTTCTCGCCCTTGATTCTGCTGATGGCTTTTCAAGTAAAAAGTAATCTCGACGGGCTTCTTGCATTGGTGTACAAAATTTATTTCTTTAGAAATAAATTCGATATGAAAGATGCATTTGTTATTTTCTTCCACGGAAAAGGTGATAATTATAACACTCTAAAGGTTACCGATGAAGTAGAAATGTATTTGTTTTAATGAACGGTTAAGATAAATTACAGTTCAAATGAATGGTCTTGTCTCCTTGTCTTGAAAAATTAGTTGTCGTTTTTTGATTGGTCGATTAAAAAATCGGTTCTACTCTATTGCCCACACTCCCTAAAAGATTGCCTTAAAATCACAGATTGTTAAAAACTCTAAAAAATTCGGTCTTTGAATTCAGTTTACCATCTGAGGCAGAGGGAATATAAGAAGTTGTCGACGATTTCATACAATTTTTAATATTCTTAATAATACACGTAATCTTACAGCTATTGATAAAAATTTGTACTCTAGAGATGGTATGGGCTCTGTGATAATTTTTTCCTGAAGCATATATCCCCGAAAAAACTAATGCACTATTTTGCATTTAGAATGCACAAATCATCAGTAATTAACTGAACCGCGTAAGAAACAAATAGACTTTTCGTCAATAATAACCAATATTCTATTTTGCATTCACTATGCACAAATGATCTGTAATTAACTGACGTACAGGCCGAAAACAGACTTTGTTCAGCAGCACAAACGAGGGACAAAGAAAGGATTCTAAGGAATTTCTCGCTTCTGTGCTGTTTTGCATCCAGAAGACAAGATGATGTTGGAATTCTTGGTACCTTCTTATTGTATTCATTCCCCAATATTTGCACTTGCTTGATGTTTGCCGGAAATAAATGAAAGAAATGAGATTCGATAGAAGAAATATTTTAGGAAATCCAAGAACAGGTTATATTCGAAGAAAAGACTCACTAAACGGAGGATGCAATACTGGCAACATTTCACATTCTCGGCCGATATTTTAAATTTGATTTGACTATTCGTGTCCTTACTTGTTCATGTGAATAAAATACGTCGCTTCTTCATTATTGTTACAACCAGACCGCCGACTGAAAACGTGTCTTATTTATCAATTGATGTGTTCATGACATTTATACCTAGCGAGTTGGTGCAGCTCAGAGTTCTTTAGTATGGGTTTGTGCTTGCCTCTGTAAATATAATCTCGGTGCTCAATGCTGTACAAATATTCCTTTGCATGCCATAATTATCTTAAAATAAATAGAGAACTACATCGATCATAACATGATAAATTAGTGGATATTCATCGAAGCTTCATATATCATGTCCCATATTCAAATAAATTACATAGCCTATAGGTATTGAAAAAGTAATAATTTTAAAACCTTGATACTAGTTATAACAATAGACAGAATGACGTCACAATTTTTTCATTGTTACACTTCTGTGTCAGTACTTTATTTGAGTGAAGTTAAACTTTTATATTCCTTATTTTCCGCAGGCACAGTCTTGACTGTAAATAATACTGTTGGTCTTATTAGGATGTTGAAGGACTGTGTTAAAGCTGCGCTGATTGGTTACTTGTTATTAACTGCAAGCAACCGCATGTTGTGTTGGTGTGTGTGCACCCGCCTGCACCCGCCTGCACCCGCCTGCACCCGCCTGCACCCGCCTGCACCCGCCTGCTCTGTATGGCGCATGCACACAACTCAGAAAGATCCTTTGCGTCTACGACCAGGTTGACGATATACGCACGAGCTTGATAGGTGCATGGAATAAATAGAGTAAATTAAGTTCATTTGAGAATATTCTATCTAACAATCTAAACATGGGAATTATGTTTGATGGAAAAGACCATTTTAGAAAAAGCAAGCATAGGCGTCGTTTGATGGCAAAGACAGAAGTGCAGAGGAACATATTAATTAATTACAATTTGGAGTTATTTCTAATGATAGGGTAAAAAGCTCCGAAACGCCAAATCATTTATTTCACTGTAGCCAAGATTTCCGACATCGTATCCACTTTTATTATTCACATTTATGTAACTGATTACCTTACAATCAAGTGTAGTAAAGACCACGAATCGTTAGGTACATCGCCACCTACTGGGGCGAAAAATACTGTCTGTTAATATAAATAAATGCTCGTGTAGGTAGTGCCATGTAACTTAACACGTTTGTTGGGATTGTCAGCTGGTGCAAATCTTTACTTTGTACATACAGTCACTAGAAAGCTTTGAAAAAATTACAGAACCTAACCTGAGTGACCCACCGGTGGGTTGCATCGTAACAAACGTGTTAATGTTAATAGAAAGTCGCGTGAGTGATGCAACGTATGTTGATGCAAGTAGGGAGGTCGAGTGGGGATCTAGCTTTTGGGTAAGGGATCGAGACCGCATGAACGTCGGGAACCACTGCTATAAGAGCTACAGCGACCTCGTTCTTGTCAAGGTCGGTGATGCTGAGCAGCCGCGACCATTACATGGTGGTGCCTGTTAACAAGGTGGTGGTGGTGGTTGGTACCAATAGGAAACATTTGAGGGAGAGTTTGGCCTCAGGGTGTACCTAAGTATAGGGGTAAAACGGAGAGGGATACTAGGAGGGGAATAGAAATGAGCGTTCTGCACACGTGTGTTGAGTGGTGGGGGTCTGTCCCTGTGGTTTGTTCTTGTAAGTGGCCTGTTAGCAACCCTCTCAAGGGCTTATTCTTAAATCTGGGTACTTTTCTTGGCATTTTTGGAAGCAAGAAATCTGGATCTCTCGTGTAGAGAGAACTGATCGCTCACTCTTTTTTCCTCTATTTCAGTGCTAATGCAAAAAAATACGTTTGTGTACAGTAACTGTAGAGTTAAAGATCGCTCTGTGGGAGTGTCTTCAATTTTAGTGTATGAGAAACCGTCGTTGCAGCGTTATGGTCGTGTATTTTTGAATAAGTAAGTATTTTTTATTTCATCTTTGTCCGACATTGTATTTTGCAGTTGATTACGTTTCAAGCGTAGCACGGTTTTTGTTAATGGCCCTCGTACATAGAGAAGTGATGTCCTATAATATGTACGTTTATGTACATCTGTTCTAATGGTCTACGTTGTATTCGTATCGGACTCGTCGACGTTTTGCTCTAGCAGACATTGGAGGGAACAATTTTTTTGCTGCTTTTTAATTTTGAATGGAAAATTTTTTGTTCAGGAAAACGTACTGTGCATAATATTTTTGCTGTAGTTGTATAACCTTCATTGTTAAATAAGCAAAAAGTATGTGTTGAACACTAAAGAAAACTTTAGTTGCATGTGTTCTCCAATCGCTGAATAAATCTCGTGTCTGTAAGACATTCATAAACATATAACTAGAAATTTTAGTTTCTATTCATGCATGTCAGCACCTACATAGCAAAATACAATGCTCTTTATATAATTTCTACAGCTGGGCGAAAAAAGACCATCTGAAAACGTGTAGGGGATAAGCAAACTTTTGTCTTAATTTCGTTTTCAATTCAGTAACTTTTCCTCGTAATTCATCAATGAGTAAAAACTATTTTCTCCCTTCTCTCTCTCTCTCTCTCTCTCTCTCTCTCTCTCTCTCTCTCGTGTGTGTTGTGTGCCAGAATTATAAAATCGAACGAAACCGACAATCAATAACTGGAATCGCAAATAAACAACTGTAAATACCAATCAACAGCAATAAACAAAAGTAAACTACAAACAGAACAACTGTAGTCCACGATGAGCAATAATAAACCACGATAAACAACAACAAATAATAAACAACAGTAAACACAATTACCTGAAAAATCATCCTTTCCACAATTTTCTATATGTTTAGTTTGCGTGCATGTTGTTGTAGGTGTGATGTAATGATCTCAAAAATTTTCACAGAACTTACTTATTTACATTGAAAGTGTCAAAACCGTTCGTTTAAAATGAGTGTCCAGTGACCATCAGGAGTTATTTACTTTTAAAAAACATGAAAAAAAGGCTTCCTCGGCATGTACTTTCTCCAAGCACAAGCCAGAATGCAGTCATCAAAAAAACGACATGGACTCACGTGAGTGAAAACGTGTTTTTTAACGCATGTACAGTTACCATTCTGATTAAACTCCATTGCTCGAATGCCTCGGCTTGTTTTTCATGCATTTGCGGCAAAACGCTCTCGCTCTCATTCGGAGTTATGCGCTTCTCCGCAACTTTGGCTTTGACCTTCCGGCTGCATCATCGACACTGACTTCACTTGAGCAATTGATGGCGGGGCGTCAAAGTTTAAAAGTTCACTGCCAAGGTAACTTTGAGGAATTTCTTTATAATTACCGTGGCTGATGAACTTCAAGCCTTTTCTACGTCGATCTCGTTACTGGAAGCTCACCTAAATGGCTATATCTGGAGCTGTGGGCACTCCTTGACTATTATAACAGGAAATCCGAACGCACCTTGTAGCTTTCACTTCAAATCGTTTTATTTTAACTCGAATTTTAATCTCGTCTAAAGGTATGGCTTTACAAGCCATGTATGATATTTTCGTGTGCAGGTCTTTTTTAGTTTTATTAGTAACGAGATTAAATCGCACGAGCTAAAACTTCACTTACTTGCATGTAATGAACGAATGACTATTTCACAACGAATGGCTGTTTTTCCATGGAGCACTTCTGTTTCCAGAACTCAACTATCAGGAAAAACAGTGAAACTTTTTCTGGACAATTTTTTCCCATTTTTGTGCGTGTAGACGCTGCTTTAGCTGGACATCATCTGCTTGTCTTTCCTAAGATGTTAAGTTTTTACAATAGTATACGTGGTTTTTGTTAGATATTTTTCAATTTCTCTTGTAATTCAATAATATGTGTATTACTCTCCAGAAGCCACAGACGTGTGACATTGTCTAGTTTTAATCCCCTGAACTCAGCACTCTCGTCGCTAATTTTAGCACGAAAAAATGAAAATTTTCGCTTCAGCACACACATGAAAATTAATGTGGTAGCCTTGCAGAAACACTGATCCTACTAATTGTGGCTGTACACATAAATGTCAGCTCTGATGCATTATATATCAATTCATTTCTGGGACAAATACAACCCGCAAGGCATTTCAAAAATATCTGCTGGGCATACACGTCCCATCAAACTCGAGAGGGTTAATATCGTTTACTTGGAGAAACAATTTTGGAAAGTTCATCTTGAATTATTTTTTAACTTTGTCTGGTCAGAAACAGTTGGTGCACAGTCGAAAAGACATCTTGGCAATGAATGCAGTCAAGTTTCTGTTTTCTAGCAAATTCATAACTGGTTTCTTGCTTTAAAATACACGGGAAGTCGAGCAAGTTGTTTGTCTTGTCATGTGAATCATCTTCTGAAATTTCCAATTACAGTTATTTCCTGCGTGATAATGACGATGTTGTTCCGTGGATGACAATGAAGTTTCGTAAATGAGAGTGAAATCCCGTGAATGACGGCGAAGTCCCGTGAATGACGGCGAAGTCCCGTAAATGACGGCGAAGTCCCGTGAATGACGGCGAAGTCCCGTGAATGACGGCGAAGTCCCGTGAATGGCGGCAAAGTCCCGTGAATGGCGGCAAAGTCCCGTGAATGGCGGCAAAGTCCCGTGAATGGCGGCGAAGTCCCGTGAATGTCGGCGAAGTCCCGTACATAAATAACGGTGCTGTTTCGAATAAACATCAAACGTTTAAATACAAATTCCCTGTAATATAATATTTGCATTCTATACGTATGCCCAGTGTCGTACAGAGTGTGCATGTAACTTTATATTACGCATTAAACGTGAACATCTTCCCATGGCAGTGTATCAATTTTGCCCCTGGGAAGCCCGTGCATGCAAGCTCGATGTCACACGAGGGAGTTCTGGAAATTCACTTGCAAAATACCTCCTATTTTTTCCATCTGTCGCCTGCCTGCGACTTTTAGCTGTACTGATACCTCATTCGCGTCCGGGAAATCCGTTCGAAATTCACTGGCACATTACTTACTCTTCAACTAACAATAAGTTGTCCTTCGGGCACAAAGCCGGTCAGTTGTTCGCTTGACGGCTTGCCAGGACACCGGTCAGTTGTTTGCTGGATGACTTGCCAGGACACCGGTCAGTTGTTTGCTTGACGGCTTGCCAGGACACCGGTCAGTTGTTTGCTTGACGGCTTGCCAG
>VCRD01001406.1:40116-58116 GCA_006783055.1 Trinorchestia longiramus
CGCATCGCAACAAACTTATTAATTTTTAAGTGCTGAATCCATTAATTAAAATTCTTTCTGGGAGTTGTATTGAATTTTAGTTGTATTTATTTACTTTCATGAACGTTTCCTTAGGTCGTGCACGATGTCTGTACATCAAAGTCTGTAAACTCTGTTCTAACGAAGCAATTCACTTCAAATTATTGGTTTGAGAAAGAGTGTGCTTCACTTGAACCTGTCAACTTGTCTGTAATCATCCAAATTGAACCGTGGACCTGCCATATTTGACCAGCCAATGTGAGCTTCTACGAAATTGGACATGGTGATTTATTCTCAGCTTTACCTCGAAGAACGAAGTGCCGGCATGTGCGTTTACTTCTTCTGTGTTCGTGGTTTTAACTATTGCATTCTAGCAACCTTTGAGGTAGAATATTGTGTAAAAGAGTACAAAAAATATCAGTTTTGAGAGATAATTACTTCAAATACAGAAGTTTAATTTTTTGATGGCACAGGCAAGCTTTTAATTATATTCCTATGATACTGTATCGAACACTGACTGTTAAAAGAAATGTATTCATGCATATACTAGCGATTAATTGCCGCTATAATAACGCTCTACAACAAAAATACATGTTTTTGAGATGTTATTTATTTCTCTACGCTGTAATTAACATGATCTTATTTTATTCTTCGAGTACAAGCACCGCCTTTATTTCAATTGGATTAGAGGCCTCATTTCAACATTTCGTATTCCCTATTCACAGAATTAGTAATTGCGAGCGTTTCCAAACCGTGTCGGCCTTTCAAAATTTCTTGAAGTCAGAATTGTGTTATTCCCTCAGGTATGAGATCTAGCCAATTCTGCTAGCGAAAAACAAAGTTTAAACCTAATTATCCTTATGGAATTCCTAGTACCTGCATTTAACTTGGTCACGAGCCCTAATTTACCATAGCGTTTGTGGACGCAAGCATTGGCTGGAGGCTCAAATAAAATGGCCTGTACCCTCCATGCCGAACCGAACGCTGATGCAAGTGCATTTCCCTTCATTGTTCGAGCCAGTTTCCCAGCTCATTTGGAGCCGAAAGCAGTGAAGCAACATCACTTGAAGCTCGTTGCACGCCGCTCGCAAATTGTGCACTTGTCCTCAGGTGATGGATAAAATCGCCGTGGAAATTTACTAAATATTAAGTAATGTACATATGTTCCCCTTGAACTCTCTAATGACGTGCACGCTATCGTGGGCGTAGAAGCTAGGCGTCGTGTATGTTGAAATAATATTCTTGATTTGGTGATGGAATGTTTTAAAAGTACACTCGATATTGACTTTGCAGGGATGATTAGAAGGATTTACATAAAATACTTGCCACGATGTGTGATAAGCTCAAATCTTATGTCACTTCATTAATCTGCTAAAAGGTGGTGAAGAATTTTTGTACAATAAAACTTGATATTCCGGAAGGCATTCTTACACCTAACATCAACAGTTTATGGGAATTGAAACAAAAATTATATGAAAGCACACACGCCTCAGCAGGATTTACTATAGTTTTTAATGTCATACATAATTTCCAATGCACAGAGAAGAATATGTTAGTCATAATTCGATGATATTGTATGTTATGTAAAAAACTTACATGTAATCTACTGATTACAGGTTTGGTTGCGTTGGGATTGAACAGTTCTGTTAGCTACTCTAGGCAAGATCCAAAAAATGAGATATGGTCGTTTAAGAAGGCTATCAGTTTTGTTCTTTCTGTTCGTACAATTTCCCTGAGAAACAATCAGACCAACGTTTTAAAACTGAATGCAGCTGTAAAACCTGTTTTCTTGTCAGATAATTCTGTCGTTTGTTCGAATTAATACCATCTTAGCCTACTTTACCTTCATGCGACTATTTTCAAAGTGAACTCATAACTCTTGCATAAAATTAGAGCAAAAAAATCCTCAAAATGGCATGAATATTACCATTGGATAACTTGTGAATACATTCGTAGGGAAATGAAGGAAACACTCTCTTGGAAAAACGGTCTTACTGAATTAAGTGAGGCGTTGCAGTTCCCTCTCTTAGCCTGCAGTCACGCTTCTGAATGCATTTGATGGGGATCCAAACTATTAAAAAACCTCTTAAAACATTTTGTTCAGGTACCTTTGGGATCAACACGCGATTATAAGTATGTCTTCACCACTTCTCAGGTTGTAATTACTAAACACTATTTTAAGCCTCCATTTGATAATAAAGTTCTCATAATAAACCTTGTGTCAGAGTTCACCAAATTGCTACCTGTAAGACGCTGAATGCCAGCAACTAAAGCGCGTATAAAACGACAAACTCTGTTAAATTCCGTGACTGTTAGCCAAAACCGTTCCTTTTATTTAATTGTTTGTTCCGACTGAAGAAGGGGTAATGTTCTTGACCGAGGAACATTTATTGCCGCACTTAAACTTAAACGTTTGTGGAGTAGCAAATCAAGACAAGACGTGTAACTCCATTAAAGGTTTGTTGATGGAACAAGTTTTGAAGGGGAATATATTTGATTTCACATGCTGTAGCAATTTTATCACCAAAATTATGTGTACATATAATGAGCGAGGTCATCAAACTAAAACCTGCGGTCTTCTTTTTGTCATAAAACATGGAAATAAAATACCACTAGACTCACAGTTCGCGCACAGTACCCAGTGCAGTGTAGACTTTTTCATTTTAACTGTAAAATTTATGTGTAATACTGTAATGGTGGTTGTTAAGTTCAGAAAAACGCCAGTTTAGGCCAAGCATAGCTATATGAATGTGCACACACTCGTATGTGTGTATGCGTGTATGCATGTATGATACGCATGCGATCCAAAGCGCTCTGTAAGCAACGAAAAATTCATATCACAATGAAAGAGAGGTAGATATACGTTGCTACAGTGGTTAAATTTGGGGTGCCGGAATTTGATGTTGAAACTTTAAGTCAAAACCCAACCACCTCTGAACCGCAGCGACCTCTGAAGGCCGTCCACATTCTCGCAATGGTAAGCGAGTCTCGAACTGCACGTGCCTACAAATTTGAGAGGTGGTTTACATGGAAAAACAAATGAGGAGGAATTGAACGGTGGTTTATTGCCGCGATGATGACATCCTGCTGCGTAGCACACAGGTCGCCAATGCTATCGAAGCGATCGTTTCTTGGATGAGTGCTAGTAAACGATATTGTCAGTGTTCGTGAAATTTATGTTTGTGTGCGCCATATCTTCACTCTTTAAAGGCAATCGGCTCTTCTGCTGTTGTAAAAACATTCCTCGATAATTGAACTGCTAAAAGTTAGATGTTTGATGCCCTAGCTGGTGCAGAATATCCGCACTGAAGTCACACTTGCCCCACTGAATCCAGCTGGGGATTTCCATGGTGACTTGATAAGGAGCTCTTCTCTACGACTGAGCAGCAGTACACGTGTTTACATCATCTTATTTGTGTTGTTTTAGTGGTCTCTTGGACCTCAAATGTAGTGTCTGTACGTTTGGAGCAAGAGTGTCTGTCAAATGATATTATTTCTCCTTCCAAATGAATTATTATTTTTTTGACTGGGAATTTAAGATTTGTTAACTCCATTTTTAAGAGTATTTATGTACAAAAAAAATGAATTCGTTCTGTTATCTCTAAACTTAGAGCGTTCAATATCTTCATCCTCAAATAGATTTGTCATAATTCAAAGATTTATGCCGTTATTAACAGGAAATCCTTTTTGATAATTTTTTACTCTTTTCCGAAAGGGTTGCATTTTTAGAATGTGAACGATACTAGTTTGATGCTAGACTATTGCATTAAGCAACAACAAACATATGAAGTCATTTCTACTTCAATGAAATTTAATACAAATGTTTACACCTCTTCACCAAATTATTCGTTACTTGACCACACATTTTTCAGTTTCGAAGTGCTGCCACCTAATGCCACCAGTATTTTAATTGCTGCACAGTCAACAACTATATGCATACAAATTTCAATTATCATTCAGCTAATTAATTTTCACCAACTACAGCTTTATGTATCAACTAAGTAGCATTCGCTAGTTATTAAATGAGGCCGCTATCGTCAATCTGTTTCTGAATTAAGTGAAACATATGAACAAACAAGCTAATGTTACTGTGTTATTCGTGTTTAGTTTTCATGTTCAGAACAAACACACAAGTGTTGTTTGTTTTGTTATTCATGTTCAGTGATGACAGACATGTGCGTCAGATCATCGAGTTGTAGATATGAGTTTCATCTCTAAGTCCACAGCCTGTAACTCAAGTTGACGAAATATAATTGGCGAATTAGAGTATACTTAGTGTCTGCTGCCGACATGGTTGACGCGGCTAGAAATACGGCATGGGACTTGGGTAAAACAACAATAATTATCGAAGTAATTATCTGACCCAAGAATGGGCCCGAAGGTTCGTTCCTATAGCCTCATTCTATTCTATTCTACTTCCATAAGTGACTTATTTTCACTTCATGTAACACTTAGGAAGCTATTATTGTTGCTTGAAACTGCTGGCAGAGATGCATCGTCACGCCCTTGCGGTATGTAATAATTCTGTTTTCAATATATTGCCTACTATAATCTTGAGGGACATCTAGTGACATCACTTTAATGTCATCTCTTTTCTTTTCAAATCGTTGTCGTAAAGGCATCCACAATGAATAGCTATGAATCTATTTTGTTTATTCACTATTCATTAGAACGTACACTGATGTGAACCTAGATAGAATCGAACTAATAATTGAAATTTATAATCTAGTTCACCATACACAAATAACATAAATTTTTGCATGCCGTGGCGATCATTCTGGAGCGAACACTTGCCCTCGAACTCCCTTTATTCGCACCAGATTGAAGGCTTGCAACGTAGCTGTGCGTGTAGTGACCGCGTAGTGCTGCATTGCACCAGAACAAGCGTTGAAAGCATGCCGGTGGATTATGTAAGAAAACGGATAATATCACTGAACACTGCTGTTGAAATGTAGCCGTTTGCTCTTGCCGCAGGGTATTGAAGTGGGTTTTGCAACAGGGATTATTCTGATTGGAAGGAATTCAAGTTAAATCCTGCTTTATGCTTTGTTAGTTTCTTTAATTTATTCGTGGGGAATGTACCGGGAATTGGGTCGCCCTGAAAAAGTTCATGTGTATCTGTATAAGAATTTAATAAACTTCTTGTAACATCAGACATAAGAATTTCAAGGAAGTATTCTCACAAGGACAAATTTTATTGCAGCATTTGTTAATTTTTTTGAGCTTATCTGTGGTTCGTTCATGAGCTAAACTTTTGGAGGATAATAACTAAGCATTTTTGAAAATTCCCGTCTGGTTTAGTTTTAATTTTCATGTGCAAAGAAAATATAATTATTGCTACTAAGCAAGTCAAAGCAGGAAACATGATCTGTTCATCTTCCGGTGAGATCGCTTAAAGCACTTGTGAGTTATGTATTTTATCCCCACGCGAGTTTTGATCCCAATTCTTTCCCAAGCTTATATGTACTGCATTTTCTGTTTCTGATACTGAAAGTCTTATAGTTCAGTTACAAAACCTCTGCCCAGCAATAACTACGCTGAGATATCCTCATGTTTTGTAATGTTTTCGTAATTAAAATCTGACGTCTGCTAAATATTTAGCAAGTCATAGTAGAGAAGTTTTGCTGACACAGGAATGATCAAAGCAGCGCCCTCGCTTGTATGCTAGGTGGTACTACAAAAATTTAAGGCTACTCTTCACTAGTGTTATTGATTAACATGTTAAAACATAAGTCCCAATAGTGTGCTAGAATCCAGCATCGGCTTAGATTTGCTTGTAAAATTATACGAGATCTGTTGAGAAACTTGTTGAGAAGCTACTGAAAATTTCTGGATATTACCCTCCTCCCTCTAAGAGTCAAAGTAGATCAAAATTTCTGAGTAAATTAATGCTAATTACAATAATTTATGCTCTTGGTCAGGTGACATTGAGCTGCCTCTCTATATGACTGAAAATATTGACCTTATTTACACGATCAACATGGAAAAAACCTCAAAATATTAGTTTCTTAGTACTAATGACCAAAATTGCATGGCTACTCAGAATATATTAGTGCGGAATGTAAGACATATGAAAGTATCGTTCCAAACCATGCATTTTACGTACATCGTCCAACATGACTTATTTAGAGATTTTTTCGTAGTGCATAATTCACATATTTCTTAAATTGGCCTCGGTTTCATTACAATGAACTCGATCATTTTGTATTATGATTTTTTAAGCGTTCTGTAGCATGGTGCTTCACGTTGACTTATGAGACTGAAGATTATTTTCAACACTATTCGCCTTGGGACCTGATCTTCTGAAGGCCCATAGCCTACGCGTCGTGTCGTTAATTTATGTTATTCAATCAGCGATTGACGTAGAGGTGCTACGACGACGGGGAGCAACGCTATAATTTGGAAGTCAGTCTTCAGAAGAGTCCCTTTTCGCTAATGAAAGTGTGCTAAGATCACAAACTCTTGGAGTTTTAATGTTAACGAGAAAATCTTTTAAGAGGATGAAAGAACCAGGATATTTTTTGTTATTGCCGAGTATTCTCAAGTCTAAATATCTCTTTGAGGATGCATTTACGAGCTATAGCATGTTGGGACAAACTCGAGACTTGAAACTTGTTTCTTAACGCTTGGGTTCAATCTTAACGGAGTATAACTGAGATAATTGATAGAATTGAGTAGAAACTGTGACTAAGCCCATAATATAAGTACAACTATAAAAAAACTGCGAGCGTACCTCTGGGACAATATCCTTTTCGGAAGAAGGTAGAAAAATTCATCTGCTATTCTTAATAAAGCTGCTCTAATATCTCCATCAGCTGCTCCTGAAAAAGGTACACTCTAATATCTATGTACATTAGCTACTCCTAAAAGAGGTACTCTAATATAATCTAAATAATCTCTAAATAATCGGCTATTCTTAATGGAGCTGGTCTAATATCTTTAAAACCTGCACCTAAAACAGGTTCTGTTCTAGCTACAATATCTCTTTTGAGAATGTAACGATTGCCTGAAGGATTGAGCTACTCACAGTCGTTCCAACAGTGAGCCCTAGAAGTAAAAATCTGTTGTGGGTTCAGTTACTGGGTCAGGTTGACCTAATTTAGCATACCCTCTTTTCAACATGGCAAGGACTTGTTAGCACAGCAATTTGAGAATCATAACCTCTCTTTCTTTCGTCTGCCGGCCAGTCAATTTTAGAGAAATTTCTCAACTGAGTATTGTTGAAACGCTGCCATCTGTTCAAGAAGATCCTTTCCTAATAACGGAAATGTTATTGGTACACAAGGAAAACTTCAATACGAACGGAAGTAAATTAATAACGTTAGTAATATAAAATAACATCGTATTGCAAGTATGGAATGAATTTAAATAATGAAATGGCTATGACACTAATAAATGCAGAAATTATTTCTGGACGTTAAACTCTGGTCCCGACAAAGATGCACCTCTTGAAGCTACATCAGAGAACGTAGTAGAAATGCCTCAAATACGGATTTCATAAAAAGTCAGTTAAAAGCCTCTAAAATTTAGGGTTAAGCAGAATAGATACAACCCTCAAACACGACATAAAGCTCAGAATTATGGCCACCGGTTAACAAAGCGAGGCTTCCCCCCATTTGACCCCCTGGTGCACGCACCTCATATGACCCCCAGGTGCACGCCCCCCATCTGACCCTCAGGTGCACGCCCCCCTCTTTGTGGCCGGTCTCGTGCTGTACGATCACGACAGCGAGACGCCGCATGTCGGGCCCAGTTGAAGCGACACTTTGTTTCTGACACTCGAGCGCCAACCAACACATAGTGTAAGACGTAACTTGGCCTCAACTTACCGAGTGCAAGTCGTAACTTGGCTTCGACTCGCCGAGGGCAAGTCGTAACTTGGCTTCGACTCGCCGGGGGCAAGTCGTAACTTGGCTTCGACTCGCCGAGGGCAAGTCGTAACTTGGCTTCGACTCGCCGAGGGCAAGTCGTAACTTGGCTTCGACTCGCCGAGGGCAAGTCGTAACTTGGCCTCAACTTGAGGCAGCACCGCAGTCACGTGGTCATAAATCTGACCATCTTCGTGAACATGAATTTCTTGAAAATGTGGGGTGCTTGGGTACCTCATAAATTAAGCGTTTTATCGCTCCTCTTTATTTCAAATTGAAAGTCTTGTGTCTACCTTAATGAAGAAACCTACGTTGCACGTAGACTACATTTGGGGTGAAGCATTTGTTTTAGGTTGAGGAATTACTCAATAAATTTAAAATTTTTCATTTTGAAACTTGAAATGTGATTTTAAAATCTGAAACCCATTCTGTACACGAAATTTTTCAGTGCGACCTGGATTATATGAACTGAAGATATATTTTTTAATGGCGTACTTATTTGAAATGACCGTAGCTATTCCGAAAGAATAAAAATGGTTCAAAATAAATAACGTAAAATAGAATTCATCATTATTTAAACGTTCATTTACCATTTCGCTTAATCTAGAGTGATTTTGAAATTCTAAGATGACTTATTCATTCGTAGTTTTTCGGGGGATTTAGAAAGGACTTTCAACAGATCTAAAGCTAAATGAAGATTTTTAAATTATCGATCTTTAAAGCTAGAGAATTAAAACACGAGAGCAACTATGGTTTACATATATTTAGGAGTCTTTTATGAGTGCAGACGTATATTTTGAGCAGCTTTGTGTCCCGTTAACTTGTTTACTCTCCATTATGTGAAATGCAACACAGTCAATACCAGTATTTTACAGTAATACTTTGACCACTACAGTCAAAAACAGAATATTATGGTAATATTGGACACATTACAGTCATTAAGACTGATATAGTAATATTTGATACACTACAGTTAATAACAGTATTATAGTAATACTAAATACACCGCACACAATTCAGATTTATACTAGTATTGATGAATACACTACAGGTAACTTCAGTAAATGATCATAATATTGGACACTCACTTTCTGTAAATGATATTGCGTGTACTCATCATAAATTTTCATCAATGCTTGTAAAAATTGGGTATCCTTCTACCAATGCCAGTGAATTGGCGTGAATATTTGATACACTCCTACCATAAATTTCAGTAAATTACTATAATTTGGGATAAAAACATTTTCAGCAAATTCCGTGTATTTTGGATACAGGATTAATTTTAGTGAGATACTTTAATATAGGACACACACTCTCAGATCCTGGATATTAACTCACCAAGTAAAGTAAAAGTTTTCATGTATCTTGCCTTTAATTCTATGCATAGCTTGGTACAATAAAGGTACCAAATATCAATCCAAAACTTGTATATCACTTCCAGTATGTGATTTGAGAGATTCATTTACCTTTTACCTCTCTGGAAAAATTTAACGAAATTTTTGCAACAGTTCGCTAAATTTTTTGCACCACATCTGATGGTAAAATAATGTTAGTTCCGTTAGTTTTTCTGAACCACGATACTATGTTTGATATTTTATAGTAACTATTTCATTTATAGTGAATGATTGGTGGGCTTTTTTCAACACCCGTTTCCAATTTACGAATGGAAAAAATGGAAAACAATTTTCCTACCCCAATAAAAGAAGCTAAAAAGAATTTTGCTACTCTTTTTTAATGTAGTAACTCCTGGAAAAGCTAATATCTATGTTTGCACTAAATCGTGTTTTTGAATATGTATGTATGTAGACTCAACCTCTGACCGTGTGCCGATCAAATTAATTCATAAAGTCATTGCACTTCTTGAAACTGGTAACCAACATTTCACTCCGTTCCGATTTCTCTTCCTTAATGATTTATGAAACGTGAAAATGTGCATCTCTAGAACACAAGTTCATGTAAGTTACAAATACATTATCTCTTTCCATTCTTCCTCACAAATATTACTCATTTTATTCGAAAATTTGAGTACTGCTTGTATAGGAATTGAAATACAATTAGCATAGTAGTGCGTGGGGAGTCAAATGAACGTGATCATTTAATTTGCATAGAAACCTTCAGAAACCTTCGCTTTTACTGAGGTCTCACTCGCAGTCGTGAACAGAGATCTTCTGTAACCTCATCTGTTCACACGGTCCGCAGCTTTGTCTTGTTTTAGTCTCTCTGAGTTTTTGTCTTTTATTGGCGGTTTTCAATTGTCGATTAACTTTTGAACATTTTATTGGCAGTTTTCAGGTTCATGATCTTAAACTACATATCATGAAGTTACTCTCTCAAGCAAAAATACTTCCTCAACGAATGAATACCACGTCTCAAAAGAATATGATTGAATTCTAAAAATAGTTTTATTTTTGCATAGTTATTTACTTTCAAAGTTTTTTACACTTCTGTTCCATCATACAATTTCCTTCATGTTTTTCTTGGAAAAGATGTACCTTATTTCTGTCTTTACTTGCTAGGGCCTATTCTATAGTAGCCAATTTCTTAAAAATAAATGCAACAAACATTCGAAAAATTTTGAATCTCAAAAGATTGCGTTGAACAGTCTGAAAAAATTTTCCTGGATTTCTCAAAATTTAAGATTAAAAATTATATATGAACGTGCAAGTTTCGTTGTAAGTTTGGTTTTGATTTGCTTCTTATATTTACCATAAGCCTGGCATTGAGGCTGCTTTAGCTTCGGTATAAGCTATTACTAAACCATCCATTATAATCAGACACTACTACACTTCGTTTGTCCAAGCCTGCAGTCGTGAACAACGCAAAAAAATATACGTTCTTGGTTTGTTTTAACCATGCATTAAAAAAAATTATGGACCAACGTTTTTTGATTTGAACTTCCCTCGTCTGTAAGCTGCTGCTCACATACACTAAGGGATAGAGCGATGATCGTGTGAGTTGGCAGTTCAAGCTCAATTCATAACAAAGTTCCCGAATAGAAACTCTTCAATTTCAGGGTCAGTAAACCCTCTCGTTTCGTTGTTCGCGTGAAAGATTAAATGTTATTTCTCGTTGAACCGCCCTTCAAAATGCAACATTTGTGCCAATAAAAAATGACCCGAGCTGGTACAAGCCCCAGCTCTGATGAGAACTTGTGGAGGGGCGTTGTGGAATTCTTTGTAGTTCTGAATTGTTAAGACTGCTGGTATCGGTGTAGTGACTGCTTTGATATAGTGTGTTTCAACAGCTATAACGACTGTAATGAGTTCTTCTGAGTCCGAGCGTTTCAATAATATGAATGAAATTTCTTTATTACGATCAAATTTTTCGAAATCTGTACTTTAAGTTATCTTCATGACTTTACATCTTCAGCATCATTGTTCAGTTGATTCATAATTTCAATTTTGCCAACGTTATTTCTGTATGCGACTACGCCAGAAAGAGACTACTAACAACGATTGCTAAATAGAATTTATGCTGCGATTATTGTATTAAAACAACACCTTTACGTCCAACAATACCTTCCTCGAATTATTTGCCTTCTCTAGAAAAAAGAAATAGTACCACAGAAAAAAATGTTTCACAGTTCTTTCGTTTCCAAGTTCGTGATGTCTTACGTAGTAGAGCAAGACATGCGAGCTTCAATGCTAGCAAGCTCTCGTGGTAAAACGTAAATCCTTTAACAGCCAATATACTTTTTTGAAACGTTATGTAGGTATAACATCTCACTTTATAATCTGATAAAACTTTTTCATAAGAAAAGAATGTGAGGACTATTTTCGAACACCACACAATTCCATCACAATTATCTTTAAATTTATTCTATGCACAGCTCTGTGGGTTGTAGATGATGAAAATTAGGCCTTTTTAAAAAAGCCATGCTTCAATTACTGCCTTTAATGTGTGAATTCGACAAGGGGATCAAACCCTGCCCTTAAGTTAGTCGACCACTTTTTGATTAATGTTCTCCGCAGTTACCTAAAATTTTTTCATGCAATTTTTTCCTTCACAAGTGCCAAAAATTTAGTTACAATCTGGAATCATAAAGTATTTGTACTAAGCATATTGATTACATGCTTTTCATTAGCAGAATTCTTATTCATAAAACTGTTTCTTGACCAACAAAAATCGCCTTCCATATCATGAGAATATTTGTCTGATTCAAAGTAAGTATATATTTTAAACCGTAAGCTTGCGTCTAGTTGTACCTACAAAACATGCGATCTTTAGTTGGAGACTGAATGATTGAGGATACACGCCTTAACTAACATTTCACGTTGTTTACTTAGTTCTTGATCTGGTCAAACGGATTTTGGCAACTACTGCATGAATTCAGTGATCGCATGCAACAACTTGCAAGTGATGACCATGGTACATTTTACACTATCACAATTTAACGCCACAACCTCACATTACTATTCATGCCCTCGTGTTTTTCAGCGTGTATTTATTGGCAAGTTTGAGCTTTTTTGGCATGCATGTATTACTAATATTTTCGGCATCTAATCATTGGTTTGTTGGGTTATTTTCAAAGTTTATTTATTGGTTGATTCGGACATTTTCGCGGTGCATTTGCTACTCTGTGAATATTTTTACTTGTATTAGATAGTTTGTTCGGATGTTTTCGGCTTGTGTTTACTTCTTCTTTATGCGCATATTTGGAAACTATTTGTGATGACCTCATAACTGCAGTACTTCAAGGTTAAAATTTCATGTGAGCATCTATCCTATAATTTTTTATGCGGTATTAGTTTTCGTGTTCGGAAAAGCCTCCATTTACCGTTTCTTAACTTTAACCTTTAGTTGATGATGCACAGCTCTATTGAAAAATTCCTAAGTCGAGAATTGTGCTCGCTGTGCTACGCTGATTGTATCCTCTGAACGCGACGAGATAAATAAAAATAAAAATATTTTACTTGGAAATTTGGGTGCGTATCTGTGCATTAATTTATGATGCAAGTAATGCAAGTGATCTCAAAATTTTAGCAGCCACTATTGAATATAGGACCATTTTCTTTTAATACTCACAAATTCTTCATTAAAATTGAGCCTTATCTCAAAACATTAAACTTGAATGATATTAAAATTACTCTTTTCCATCATTTTAGATATTAAGAGGCCGTTACGTAGAAATACTGCATGAACATACTTATTGAAAATCATTCTGGCATCTTCATGCTCATCCAAAAAGTACATAAACATAGTATCCTAGTGCACCCTGGTGCAGTTGAGAAGATACGCCCATGCAATCAATGGGCACTGAACGGCTGTCTATGCATGACAGTTATGAACGTCCTCGACTGACATTTGCGTGTAGTCTGGCAACAAACCATGGAAAAAATTATTGGCAGCTTGACATTTGAAAGGAGAAGTCAGTAACGGCGATGCCAAATTACGTAAGGCGTGTAGTTGGAGATTAGTCGCGTATGATTCATTTGAGCTTCTTGGCCAAATCCGTAGGAGGAGAAGGTTAGTTTGAATCCGGCTCAACTTTCTCGAACAGCTTTGGTGGCTAAGACGGTGCTGGGTTCAAAGCAAGAACTATTTATAAATATTACGGTTTTATTGTCGATACAATAAATTAAACGTAAGATGCTAGTCATACTATTATGTTGGTGAACCTAAATAGGCAAAACCATGTTCGTACAACGATACTTCAGTCATCCAGGTAAACTTTCATTTTCTAAAATTTATTGTCTCTATTCATTGAACATATGACCATGTAGTCAAAATGCAGGTAGAGCTTTAGGTGTGTGACAAATGTTTAACATGCAAACATGTTAATATTACATTTAAATCCTCCTTTGAAAAATGCAATTCGTCATTGCGATCTGAAGTATAGTTTTCTTAATTTTTTAATAGGTCCTTGAATGCACCTCAAGATATACTGCCAGAAACCCCCAACCTTCAATATTTTAAAACAAAAGTGTTTGTTAAGAAATGCAAGTCTGGCTTCATAAGAAAAACATACTTAAGGTGTTTGCTCGACACTTCCATCTTACCTCTCTAGCTGGTATGAGAGAAATGCCTTGTTTATTAAACGTCAAGGACCACAAACTTCATTTAAAACTTCCACAACTGCTTGTTCATTGTCTTATTCGAGTAATTGTCGTGATATACTAGAGCAACAATGGCTACCAGGAAGAAACATTAAGCAGATTTGCGCTCTTTGGATTTCTACGTAGGATAACTATCTATTGTGCGTTGAAGTTTCCTTATTTCGGAAACCTGGCAGCTGTGTGGGGAAAATATTCTGCCATTGAAACCAGTCAAAGTTATTTTGATTAAATTTTTTTGTGTTCCGTGTATTCTAATCTTAACAGTAAACCTAATTAAATTTTCTCCTCAAAAATGTGCTTTTTTACCTCTGAGTAATTTATTAAACTTTATTCGGAAAGTGCACGTCATCAACATTATGTATTGTCCAGTGCTAAAACGATTTTTATGTATTGTAAGCAATAAATTGTTTGAAAATTAGACAAAACTGTTAAACAATACTTCAATCTTCTTCATTCAATAGAATTCCTAAATAACAGTCGCTACTACCCTTGGCATTCAGCTGATCCAATTCAATGGCCTTGGGTTTTAAATCCTACTCGGCAGTGACTGTATATTGGGTCTAATAAATGCAAGTAGGCCCATTTCTATTGCACTATAATCATTAAAACTTTTTATTGTGGCTAGCTGAGAAAAATCCTAACTTGAAACATTGCCACACGAGTCACTAATTTTTTGTAATTTAGGACGAGAAGTAGAATATTTTTTGTGCATAAACATCAACTTCTAAAACTGCAGTGATTTCTTAGCTCCATTCAACGTAAAATTGTAACATAAAAAACTATAAATTTCTTACTCAAAAAGTGCTTGCGTTCTTACTCTGTGGGGGCGAAATCATGGATGAAATTTTCAGAAAAGGTTTTATTGATGGTAGCAAATCGTAGCACAAATAAACTGAATTGTACCGCTGGGAGATAAAGTAAAAAATGACCCTCAAAAGCATCAGTGTATGAGCGTGTGATAATTACTTTTTTCGTTTCATTCTCAAGGTCACGTTCGTCACATGAAACTGTTCTAGTTTCTGTAGGTGATCAACACATAATTTCTTCGTATCACATTGTGGAAAAACTAAATACACATTCTTAGAGGCCAAGAGTCACATACGATTGAATTTTTTGTCGCTGATTCCGTATTTCTATCATTTGCATAACTCAATATTGTATTTGTGTCCAATTTTCTGTTTATTGGTATCAAATTAACTTAAGCCTTACATTATCAGCTCATCAAACATAATTCAGCAAAGTCGTGATCGTAATAAATGTCTTCGATCGCTTATGCTGCATGAATTTTATACTCGCATAATCATTCAACTATTCGTCGAGCGAGTCTATGATAATCAGCTTCTGCGATATCCATATCTCCTTGCTTTATTGAATCAGCATTTTTTCATAGCCAAAGAGAACGCTATGCTCATAAAGTAATGTTTTACAAGCTTTCGTAACATGCATACGAAGCTGCAACCCATCACCTTCAAACTGCGGAGCGATGCCTTTCCTTGCCTCTTGTTAATGTTAACATTCTCTTCAAGCTTGCCCGCCATTGTTGGAAGAAACTTCTCAAACTAATTTGCCCTCAACACTAAAATGCGGTCGTTATTGTCATTTATATATCCTTCAGTTATGTTCAAGCTGTCTTACATCACGTTTACATGATGGCACAATACTGCCGTTAGAAGCGTGTTCGTGACAGCGCCATCACTCCGCCTAAAGAAGGCATTCTGACAGCTAGAAGAGCGGTCAGGGCAGTTTATGCATGGGGTCTTCCATCCAGTAGCTGTTATTACAGTTTATACATGGGGTCTTCCATCCAGTAGCTGTTATTACAGTTTATGTATGGGGGTCTTTCATCCAGTAGCTGTTATTACAGTCCGTATATGAGGGTCATCCTCAAGTAGCTATTATTACAGTTTATATATGAGGGTCTTCTATCTAGTAGCTGTTATTACAGTTTGTGTATGATGGTCTTCTATCTAGTAGCTGTTATTACAGTTTGTGTATGATGGTCTTCTATCTAGTAGCTGTTATTACAGTTTGTTTATGAGGGTAATCCTTCTAGTATCTGTTATTTCAGTTTGTGTATGATGGTCTTCTCTTCAGTAGCTGTTACTACAGTTTATGTATGAGGGTCATCTCCCTACTACCTGTTTTTACAATTCCCCACTGACGCACAACTTCATGAAGATAAGACCACCTCTTTCGCATCTAAGTTTTGTAGGATGACATGAACACAAACATGAGAAATTATTCTCATTAGCCCATTTTTATAGCGCGTTCGGCAACACCAATGAAACGTACAACGGTATTTTTTTCCAGAATTTTTTAATTCTTACTTTCTATTTTTACGCTTTGCGGTTTAATGGGGAAAAGGTATTTTTCTGCTTCTAATTTAATTTTTTCATTTTAGCAGAAGTGTCGGTCCATTTTAAATCACTGTAAGGTTTTATATCAAATTTCATTCAATGTAAACTTTGTTTATAGATTCACTTAGCCTCGCCGAACAGCTTTAATGTAGAAACTTTGTGGATGCTCCATTCTTGAAAACTATTTCAAGTCTGATTTCATATCAATATTTGTCACGCCTATATCATTTTTGAAAAAAATGTGTGCATACTTTTTCCCATTTTGTTGCTCTGAAAGTAGGAAAGTATTCCACGATTGCTGCTAACTATTCTATTGACCAAAAGAAACATTTTTTCATACTATACTCATCTGAAAATTTTCCTAAAACACTTATGTATCTATATAAAATGCAAGCTTCCATAATTTTTTTGGACTGGCTTCTATTCGGCTATCGATTGGACTGTTGCCTAAACTTTTATTTTGAATTCACAAGGTATTTTATTGCTAAGGTATCCATTATTGAGTGATAGATTCTAGATGATTTAACGGGTCATTTCACGAAACGGTTTTATAAAAGAGTCCAAGTTTCTCAGTGCAAGTGTTTCCATGAATCCATGCTCTGTTGAATAGATAAGCTATCTGACTCGTAGATCCACCCATAAATCATCCTCCTCCTTCAATAACTCCATGCTTCAGCCGAGCTAACAAAACGGTTCCAAAGTGTAGGTGCGTTTCTAAACCGTTAAAATCGAATTTTTAGCGCGCTGTACGCTTGTTGTTTCTCAATTTATGGATGTTGAATAGAACGCCGCAATATAGGTATTTGAAGATGCATCATTTGAGCCAGTTTTGAGATTTAGAGATCACGCTAGACGATTACCTTGAATAAAATAGGAGGAAATGGAGGAAAAACAGACATTTTGCTCTTGTGATTCAGCACCAGCAATAAATGGCTTCAACAGTACCACTGCATCTTCCACAAAGTTTATTCTACGTTCTCTGAACCCGTTGCTCAAGACTGCTCATCAGTTCCTAGTTCCATGTGCAGTAACATAACTTCCTTTTTTCAAAGCATTTTGCTTTAAAAAAATAAAATTATGTTGTCACACCCTCTACTTCATCCGCTCCGTACTGAACTCGAGGTTTTGTGTTGGATCTTCGTGCATATTTTGGTTCTTGAGGTCATTATATAGATACCAGTTTAAATTTCACCGCTGTTTGATGACATATGCGATCCCACCATTACGTTTAATTGGGCTTTTCTTCACTCATAACTTCATCTCTTGACCAAATCCATGATGTATTTTTTCCAACAATCGATTTTCAAGCGTAAATTCATTTAAGAAACATAGTAAGTCTCTTTCTCTCTCTTTCAGCAGACTTCGACGCAATATCTACTCCATATGAAATACAAGCTTGAAAATCTATATTCAACTAACGTGGGTGAAATCAATTTCAACCTTCCACTCCAAGCCAGAAAACCACTACACAAGCTTTGATATCAGCCACCATCATGCCTGAAGTGGGCAACGCCATATCCTGGTGAAGCCTTGGTCTCTTAACCAATCAACCAAAAAATTCATCACCAAGACAAGTACAACTGCACTGCACTGCACTTAATTCAACCACTATAACAACCCCACCAGGGCCACCACAACCCCACTGCACTTAATTTAAGCACTATAACAACCCCACCAAGACCACCACAACCCCACTGCACT
>VCRD01001406.1:58201-108764 GCA_006783055.1 Trinorchestia longiramus
CCACTGCCTCACTTGGCATCCTTTATTTATTTACTTTCATTTCCTGGTCACGTGAATACGCTTACGCTCACTCTTTTGAAAAATCGTAAAATAACGTTCAAGCTTTGAAAAAGTCGTAAAATAACGTCAAATGTTTAAACGTCATAAAATAGAGTTCAAGCTTTCGAAAAGTCGTACAATAGCGTTCAAGTGTTTAAACACAGTGAAACAGTTTTGAAAAAGTTTTTAAAAGTCTGTGTAACTTTTCCAATGATTTTTTAGGTTGCCATCAATTCAGTAAACTCTTTAATGGTAAATTAAACTGCACATGAAGCAAAGAGAAAATTTTAATGTTAAAATTCAGCTTGTGAAGGGAATTAAAATGCAACTTTCAACGAAGGAATTAATATGTAACTACCAACAGAAATATTGATACAAAAGTCGATTTGATGTTCACTGATAGAATAGTCAATTGTAGGTTTTGGGGTTGCAGTGCAATGCCAGGATTGCTCACAGTTCTTAGTCTGCCATTATTGCGACCCAAGTTCCTAGTTTTTTCATAGGAAATGATTTCCTGCGCCATTAAAATTTGAAGTTATGAGTATCTTGCTTCTTGTCATTCGAGAAATAATCTCAGATGATAGATTGTTATTTTTCGTTATTTCTTTTCCTGTGTCTACTTCCATTCACATGTTGATGTGCCTTCGTCGACTGTCTGTTCGTTGCTCATTTTTGGTAGGGCTTCCGTGAAACGGTTTTAGAAGGTATAATTATTGCAGAAAATGCTGACACTCGCACATAGTTATTGGTGATGTGTGCCATAAGATGTGGAGTGACTCAGGAGTAATTAGAAGCTCTTCCCCTACAAAATGAACTTTCCTTCAATTGTTTTCTTCCTGACTGTGAGAGAAATGATAGTGTACTATGACATGTGTAGCTGGTAATGATCTGTAATGTAATGTTTCAAACTAATTAAGGAGATAGTTCTTGTTCGTTGAAGCACAGATTGTATGTTGCAACTAATGCATAAACATAAGTATTACGGACATAAATAGTGCTATTGATGTCAAGATCTTCAGTCAAGTAAAAAGTTTTGTCCACACTCATCATTCAGTGTCGTCTAAGCCTGCAATCGTCGAATAAATTCTAGGCGTCCTACTTTTTTTGGAATACAATACATCCTGAATTCTCAGACACTATGACACTGATGTCAAAACCTGTAGTCTTATTTTGATTATATGAAAATTCTTTCAAATAAATGTAGTTATATCAAAAGAAGATTCTTAGATTCTTATAAGCTGATTTTTCCGTTTTCTACGTTGTCATTTTTTAAGCACCACGGTAGTGATTTCCATCCTGCTAAGTTTGGACCTATTCTTTTAAGTTTGTTCTTGTCTTCATGTCTTTATTCACACTTTTTTTCTTTAATACGTTTTTCTGAACTTAGTCTTCCACGACAACTGAGCTCGTCAGTGCCGATTCATTGTGGTCTTTCATCAATACCGTGTTTTCCAGGCCTAATTATTCCAGTACAATTTCCAGAACTAATTATTCCAGTCCATCTTTCCGGAATTAATTATTACAGTTCGGTTTTCCAGGATAAATTATTCCAGAGCGGCTTTCCAAGATTAATTATTCCCGGTCCGTTTTTCACAACTAGTTATTTCAGTAAGAATTTCTACATATTTTAATTTCAATACAGCTTTCTAGGACTACGCATTCCTGTAAGATTTTCCGGAACATTTCATTTCCGTATGGTTTTCCATGACTTTATTGCAGTACTAGCTCCCTCTATGATGTAACTGCTCTCTCCAGGACATTCATTTCAGTACAATAAGTTTCCAGGACTATTTATTACCTCATAATTTTCTACAACAGCCCTCTCCAGGACTTCTTCCAGTACGGCAGACCATTGTTGTGACGCTGTTCTCACTCCCCTCCACACATCCAGACCCAGGTCTCATCAATTCACAGCATGACTCTCACCTTTTTCCCTCTCGCTCACTTCATGATTTTACCAAATCGTCTTCAATTACCATGCCCTCCTGTGTCGGACGTGAAACTTTTCCTCTTGCATCCTGTACTCGTTCAAGATATCACATCTTTATGTTCAGAAAAATGCACGCTTGAGATTGAGTTATTTAAGGCACAATGAGTCTCATTTTTCGAGTCGTAGTTGAGGACTTCCAGCTTAGTATGTTTTTAATCAGTGATCTCAACATTTGTTTGCCAGTTCCCGTTACTAGCAATCAAGTTGTTTTCCTGATTACTATGGTTGACAATCGGCGCTCAAAGTTGAATGTTGAAATAGACAACAGTCAATACTAATAACTAAGTAATCTAACATTTAAAAGCAAAACTATCCGTGATGGAGCTACGTCATTCATTGATCATGTCGTCTTTTACCATTTTTATAGTTTTCAGGACGCTTTATCTATTTAATTCAGTATTTCTGCAAAAACAAACGCCATTATGAGCACCATTATTTTCTGTGATGACACAGGATCGCCGGTTTTTTCGTTCAAAGTATCGAAATCATTTATGTATCAAATACACTGAACTTTAACCCCATTAAAGACATGTTATGTCGTACAAGTATTTTTATTTTTATTTGCCGGAGAAGAGTTTTAATGTTTTGGAAAAATATTAGAAAGAAACAACCCGTTATTAGAAAATAACAGGTAAAGAGCAGTTAATGCTCTGTCGCTTAGGAACACACCGTCACAAATATTTCGTCAAGTTTCTCTGAAATATTACTACAAGTTTTTAAGTTTTAATCAGGGCTCTGGAAGCTTAACCACTGGCTTTCAGCTACATTTAAGATGCTGATACACTGTTTTTTTTTAATTACAAGCCTTCGAGTAATTTATGTCAAATTTCCTTCATGAAGGAAACGTCTTTGGCTCTGAAACCGCTTTTCCAGCACGAAAAGTGCTAATTTATTTTACATCAAATTCAAAACTGTTCAGTTTCCACTGCAAATGATTGTCCACCTTCATAAATGGGTGGCAGAGATGATAATCGAAGCTGGACAATTGAGTTAATTACAGCTAAAGAGCAATATATTTCATACTTCTTTCATTTCCTCTTCAATACTGTATGATCCTTTCTTCAATTTCTTTTTGCAATGATACAGCTTGTGTGAGAACTGGCGTATCTAATGGTGGATTCAGTAATAAAATATGAGTGTAATTGAGTGCCTCATCATTAAGTACCGTAGCTAAACGTAACTTGTTACAGGCGTTAACTGAGTGCTTTATGAAAGGATAAATTAAATACCGTAACTAAACGTAGCTTGAATTAGGTGTTATTGTACCTGAGGGCTTCATCAAACTGTAGATTTAGTACTGTAACTAAACGTAACTTGCTCCAGACGTTACTATAACTGCGTGGTTAGAAAGCCTTGTATTGTTGCCCGCATTGGTGGTTCTTGCCAAGCATGGTGTAAGTAAAACCATCACTGTGACTGTTGTACAAGTATGTGAGTCTCCCGACGTTAGCTATTTAATTTAAAAACAACCAAGAAATTGTGTTGAAATTTCTATTTTGCTATTAACCTTCTTCATAAGAAACCACACTTGCGGAAAAGGGAGAATAAATGGGACACATTTCATCCAATAAACAAAATTGAGTAAACACGTTTAATTGTCTTTGCTCAGACGAGATTTTTCGTCGCACTTTCGCTTTTGCAGTTAAATGATGCTAATTTGCGCAAAATAGTTTCCAAATTTGCTCAGATATGATGAAATGCACTCGCTGATAGCATGTTTCCTCTTCAATGTCAAGATGTTCGCATTTCCTGAAAAATTTCTCATTACTCTAATATGTTTAAATTGCTCATTAAATCACAAGCTCAGACAAATTACTTATAGACGTAACTCAGCATCACTTCACCTAATACTTACTTTTAAATACCGACGCAGGAAGAAGTCAAACAAGAATAAAAGTCGAACACGTTAACCTCTTTTCTCACGCTGCCTCTCCCACTCGGCACCTTTCCTTGCCTCCGTCGGCGCTCCAGGGAGCTGCTGCAGGAGCCACCACCCAATTAATAAGAAGCGCAATGTCAAGGGCGGCAGCCTGATTCCTGCGGCAATAATCGTCTCTCTCTTCACGAATGCACCAGAGTCCAAACCATCGTGTCAACTGATTGCCATCGCGGCAAAACGAGGGCGAGCTGCCGACTGTATTTTCGAGCGTTGATTGAGGCCTGTGTTGAGATGTATAGCTCTGTAGAGGGAGAGTCCCGAGCGCTGTTTGAAGGATGCCTGTTCACGCATGTCTGAAGTCTTGATATTCTTATATATTTTTAGGGGGAGCAGAAGCAATGTGGCTTTTCTGCAATCTTTTAATGACAAGAAAACGTGTGTGCATAGTAGTAAGGAAAAGGGACTTCCGTAACTTTAAAATGATTATGGATGAGTAAATTCTGAAGAATTGTTTAGTTATGAAGTACATTAGTTTTGTTTTTTATTTTTTTGAGACGTATCTTTCACAAAATGTTATGAAAATACATAAATTCAATTCAGCGTACTAAAAGTGAAACCTTGAGCCCAAAAATTAAATCGTGATCCTTGAGAATAACTTGTGACTCATGAGACCCGTACCTAGATTAAGTCTTCCCATGAATAGCAATGTACGGCTTGTTGTTAGTCAAATTGTGGTTCCTAACAACGACATTGCTGTTTGTATGACGAATCTTATCCTGAATTAGTAACTTGCACGTGAAAAAATCCGTTTTTTAATGAATTTCTTTAATTTGCCTGTGGCAGCGATACTGAAAGAGTTTTCATGTTAAAAATGAAAGCTAATTATGAAAAAACATTAGGTATTGTATTGTCATCCAGTGCCTCTGATAGCCACACTACAATGCTTACAATAGATGTATACTTGCCCCATTGAGAAGTCAATGCTTAGCTTAAGGAAAACACTTGATTATAGCTCTTTAGAAACGACTTGTTTGAAATGGATTTCTCCTACCTAATTCAGCAGTAAAACTATCAAAAATATGTAAACATTTATAAAATTTACATTTTTTATGCATATTTGTACATTTATAGGTGAATAAATACACGACGGCTTTCATTACATAGGATAGATTATGAATGTTGATTCCTGAAAATTAGGTTCACATCGCTAACTACAAACAGATTTCTACAAGTTTCTACGGTATAGATTTACGTCCTGCTGAAACTTACGCCTCTGATAGGTTCCAGTTGTAATAAAAAATTATTTCTCTCGCTCTTCTATGGGGATCAGTTTATTTATTCATCAGCTGTTAGCTTAGTTTTTGCCATTAGTCTCTTTTATTTCAATAAATGTAGAAAAATGTTTCATTTCACGTATTTCAATAAAATTAATTGTTCGAATGCTACAAAATTTTCTGTTGTGCAAGTAGTGCATTTCAAATTTGATTTGACTCTAAAAAACACGTACAAGGCTCCCAAAAACTTTTTTTAATACTGACAAACTACCGGGTGGCCATTTCACCTCAGCTTGTTCTTTTCACCAGTTAGAATTTGCCTTAACTTTGTTTTACTTAGCTTCTTAAGTTTTTATTCAATTTTAATGGGCTAAACACACAAAGGCATCTACGTGGATTCAATTGTACGTGTTCTTTCTACGCTACGAGCACGTGGAAATCGTTACGGACGCCCTAGCAAGTTAAATAAAAGCCAAATAAAGTACAGTAAAATGTTTTTTCATTTCTGAAACATGTCTATAGCGCCAGTTTCTTCTATTGTTTTTTATTATGTGATCCCATTTATCATTTTTTACTTTATTTCGTTTTTATTAAGCCTACAAATGCTTTAAAATCACTTTGCTGCAAGCTGCTTTTTTATACAATCATGGCCACTTTATTTTAGTGGGGCTCTGTGAAGTTAATCTACACTCGTTTGAAATTTTGCAATTATCAGAGGGTAAATATTTTCTAGTAAGAAAAAAATCTGTTGTCTTAAATTTCAGACTTCATTCAACCGTGTCTGAAGCTGGAGAAAGATTACTGGTAAAAACTTGTGAAGCGATATGTTCGTATGCTGTGTAGCTGTGCTAGGTGCTGATGGAATGCTAATGCCATAGATTATATCTCTTTCTGTGCTCAAACTAGCCATTCGAGAAGTTGATTTTATTACCGTCCATTTATGGCTCCTTCGATATCTATTTTCGCGAGACCAAACTCTGCCTGAATTATTTGCTGATGTCGCACTCCATGTAGTCCGGAATGAATTCTTATTTTGCTGTAGCCGATTCAAAAATAGATTTCTTCGTGTGTGGAACTATTTGGAAAAAAGAAATTGTGGGTAAGCAGTTATAAAATGAATCATGATATTATTATAATTAAATGTTAACTTCTAACTAATCAGTTTCTATTCAGTAGCTTCAAGTGATTTTGAATTTCCGTAAAATGCATCTAACAATTTGGATTAATACTCGTACTTGACAAACGCATGCGTATACGCCCATGGAGCTCCTCCGATTGTCCCACTGATACAAAAGTTTCCTCCCGTGTTCGACACTACCAAGTACATTAAAATTCTTTTTGTACGTCAAGGCGTTTTCTGAAATTGTGAAGATGTTTAAGCAGGGCCTCTTGCACATGAGACAAAGCAGCACGCCGTGTACCGTGAAGGCCGTAGAGACGGAGCTGTCCATCCAAGCTTCTCCTTCTCAGGGGTCACGATCGTCCGGACGAGTCCCTCCCGAGGTGTCCCGAAGTCATTATGCTATTCTGTTAAATTTCCTTCAAAAAATTGTCCTGATTTGATAATTTTTTCAATAATCTTTCAGAGGGTAATTTTAAAAAGAATCCTTGTAATTTTTGGAGTTAACTTTTTAGTTACTTGGCCATTGGTTCGCTTCGAACTGTTTGAGAGTAAATGTACCTCAAATACTTTGCATTAAGCAGGCGTTTTCTGTAATGAACTAAGATCGTGGAATAAATTTCACAAAATGCGAAGAAATTAAGTTAAAGGGAAGTTACTCGTGAAATCCAAAGCCAACCATGTTTCACAAAGGTTTCAAGTTTTCAAAAATCTATTCTAGCAAGAGTTTGACTTGTCATGTCACTGCATCCTAAACTCTGGCTAAAAAAGAATTCCCAGAAGAACTCAACGGAAGAATTTGAATAGCTCATCACTGACTGGCACAGTAATATGAGCAAAGACCTCTTTCACAGAGTAAAAATGATCTACTAGACAGACGAACCGAAAAATAGCGCTGTTCGCTTCTATACGTCGGTTTTCGCCATTACCTTAATGTTATAAAGCACTCACTGTTACATGGGCACACGGGACGCATGGGACTCACGGGACGCATGGGTCTCACGGGACGTATGGGACTCACGGGACGTATGGGACGTACGGGACTTAAAGGGCGCATGGGACGAACGGGACTCACGGGACGAATGGGACGTACGGGACGCACAGGACGCTTTTAACGGTCACGAGGTTCGCCATAAAATTGGCCACGTTATGGTTCTCGTAAAAATTTAGGTCTTATGAGAACTCGTGAGTCTTGAGTGAAATACGATGCTTCGTGAAGATTCTGATCATTTTTCTTAAGACGAATGATGGAATTGTTTTACTACGCCTTTTTCAAAATGATCTCGGGAACTTTTCTAAAAATAGCAACAAAAGTGTTAAATCTCCAAGCGACTGTATGTGTCCATCACTTTACTCTGACACACCTCCGACTTTTGATTTATGTTGGATTAACTAATTCTCAACTAGTGCAGCAATCTATCATATATTAATTCATCGTCATGAGGTCAAAATCTTTGTAATCTATTCATAAATTTACATGCATAGAATTATTGCTATTTCTCAGCTTACAAACTTTATTTTTTCAAGTAATTTGTGTATTAAACAAAATTTGGTTTGTTTTCTTCGTTCTCAATAAACAATTCAGTCACCATTACGTGGTAAACATTTTTGGCGTATCTTACATTTTATCTTCACATTTTACGAGGGAACTGCCACTTTTCTTATTGTGCAATTAATAAACTCGTTAAAAATATTTACGCGCATTTAAAGAGGGGAGGAAATGCTAGAACATTCATTCTTTGTAAAAGTAACGTCACGTACCAACACACTACTCAGAATAAACCCTGAAAAGACGATGACCTCATCTCACATACGTGGCAGAGGTCCAAGTGCATGTGCTAGTACCCATTCTGGACATCGTATGACCGTTAATCCCAACACTAGCACACATTATAAATATTATATGACCATTAATCCCAATACCAGTGCCAATTCTGAATATTATGAGTTAATCCCAATACTCGTGCCCATTCTGAGTATTATGTTAGTTAATTCCAATATTGTGCCAATTCTGAATATTACACCGTTAATCCCAATACTTGTGCATCATTACTATGCTTTTTTTGCTGGATAAGCTAGAGGTTATTTGGTTTACGTTCCATTTCCATTTGTTTCTGGGCGTTGTCGCCTAGTTTCAGGTCTGACTAGGCCATGTTGTGTACTACGAAGTACCTGGTACGGCCCTTTCAAAACAGTGTCGCACCATAATCATTGCCCTATACGAGTTTAAAAAGTCGCTATTCTTCTTCATTAAAGGAGTTAACCAATAATCAGAATGTATTTTTATCTGTCGCCTGCTTAAATATATTATACCCTGAGCAAGCAGGCAATATTCTTTACAGAACTACCGTAAGTATTCCTTTGAGAACTAACGTCAATTTTTTCTGACTACCATAAATATTTTTTCGATGACTACCATACAACGCCTTGCTCTAGCTAGAGAAATTACATTATTTTTGTACCTGGAGCATCAAAATTGAGCGGATAAAATACGTTCGTGTTCTTCTGGTTATTACTCTCAACAAACATGTATTGGAATATGACTTAAGTCCAACACAATACAAGAATAATTTTAAGATTTTTAGACTATTTCCCCCGCAAACAAACTCAGTTTACCCTTAGCTTCCAATACTTAACTAGTAAACTGAGTTACTAAGGCAGTACTCCCTATGCACTCAATAGCATGCCCGGCAGTTTATTCTCAATTTCCATTGGTTTACCTGACCAACAAGTGTTCCATCAGTGCTCTGTTCACAACAGAGAAAACAAACTCAAGAGACTATTAAATTATACGTTGTGCATTTTAAATAGGGATAGCTTTGCACTTATGCCAATACCTTCATCTAATTCTAATGGTTACAGTACTAGTTTAACATTACATTTTTTTAAACAACTTCTCTTCGGTGTTCGGCTGAATACACCGGAGTCTATATCCAATACACCCTCTGGTTGGAAACATTTGGTATACATTCAAAAAAATTCTGGCATTAATGATCCTGAAACATTTGAGAAATTTATTCGTTATCCTGTTTTCTTGTACTTCTTTTAAAGCATAATGTATGATGTAAGTTCTGACTATTTTCCCACTGCATCAACTGTTCCTGAGAGTTTCTGATCTGATTGGAGAGAGTGATTATTTTGTATTTTAATTTCATCTTTCCATTTCTCCAATCATCATCCTCTGATTGGAGAGAGTGATTATTTTGTATTTTAATTTCATCTTTCCATTTCTCCAATCATCATCCTCTGATTGGAGAGAGTGATTATTTTGTATTTTAATTTCATCTTTCCATTTAATGAAAAAGTTCGACACGCATATTAATGAAATTATTTTTAACTGAAAGTTCCCTGATCATTCCTCATTAATTCAGTCCAGATGTTTCAATATGTCTTTCAAAACATTTTAGATTTCCTTTCTTGCGTCAGATTCACTTTTTTGCTCTATTGACTTTGATGCCTCACTGCAACTTAGTTTTCAGCTATTTGTAATAATAATTTATATTTTTGTAATTGCCATTATTACTGCATCACTTATCAGAACTTACAGATGTTCGATTGTTAACGTCCAGTAACATGTCTCTTTATTTTTAATTTCTATTTCCTGTACTATAAATATAGGTGCCCCTGTGATATTGTTCGTTAAATATGTACAACCTGCACATGTTAATAATAAAACTGTGAATGTCATCGGAATATTACTCCATGTATCAGTTGTGGTGGAAATAAAAATGTTTTTCTTTTGTTTCTCGTGCAGGCAAGTTGATGGTAAACAAAGGCAGCTGTCAAGTGTCACTAGGAACTGTATTGGCAGGCCAAGGCTGTCAACAAGGGCTGCTGAAATCAATCATTTCATAACAAAGGTATTTATTTTTTCAAGCACAAGTGTCCTACGTACTGTAGTGCAATACGTCGTTAGTGTAGAACCAACAATAGTTACACTTCTATGGTCTCTTAGCTAGAGGAAAACAATAGGACAATATTCCTTCCTGTAGTATTAAACCTGGCATAGGTTTGCAGGCTGGAGCGTGTAGTTTGTTTGGCCCATAATAGAACGTCAAGGAAAAGGTGTTACGCAGGTTAATGTGTAAAAGATGCACAATCTCTAAGTGAGTTATTTCTCTGGGACCAAAACTGTGTCAGACGAATTCATTTGAATGAAATCTGAAGGAAAGTTTTACCCTTTGTGTAACACTTGAATTTAGTAAAAATTTTAGGTCATTTTTGTAAGCATTTTCGAATTTTTAGTCCATGCGTACACTTTTTCAATACTTAAATAATTTGGAAACAATGCAGAGGGTTGGCATGAATATTTTAGGTATATTGCCGGATTTATTTGCTAAAGGGAAATTACATGGAAATTGTAGACAATGCACTCTTTTCGTCTTAAACACATCAAGCCACCGTTTTTCTTCAGTTTCATCGAGTTTCATATCGATTACATTGTAGAACTTCTACCTTTTATAAGATAATCAAACAGGTTCGTCTAGCTTAATTATCTATTTCTTTTTAAGTTCACCTTTAGTTTCTTGTAATGAATAGCTTTGATGTAGAAGCTAATTTTATGCGATTATCTCAGCTTAAGAACCAAATTCCTAATAATAGGAATCCCTATCGTATGCATCTGAATCCCGTCCATTCATTAAGTGGGATAATAAGTGATAGTTTAGCCAGGATCAATTTGCAAGAGGAGTGTCCTGCACCTGCCCAAGCATCAAGAGATGTTTATACGTGGCACAAAAAATCAGGTAATGAAATATTCTCTGCGCGCCACGAACGAAGAATTCAGGTAAAAGCACGAAATTGCGTCTCAATTTACGAAACCCAGTAAAACTTAATTTAAAATAAGAGATAATTCGTCAGTATAAAGACAGCTTTTTCATAACACGAATCATGAATAAATTGTAGGACCGAAATTTACGTACGTCGTGCTTTTGGTTTAGCTTCATTTTTTGGGAGACAACAAGACTTCTTAAGGAAAATCGTCTCTCTCCTCGACAGCGTTCCTTAAAGAGACACTCTGAAAAAAGCATCTTTATTTAAGGTTTGATCGGAAAGATTCACTCGTGAAATAAACAAGCAAGCTCATTAATTCTTCATGAATGTGGAAATCCAGACGAAAGTTTCAAAAGAACCAGCATCACTAGCAGCTAGAGTAATTTCGTGTATCTCTACAGGTACGTAGCAAAATCTTATCAGAGAAGCAAAAATAAATGCAGTAATGTGTTTTATCGTCGAAAATACAGTTTAATTTCAACCCCTGGCTTCTGGTTGCAGCAGAAAATTGCTGTTTATTTTAGCTCTTGTAGACAGCATGTCTTGATAGCCTTAGGATTAAAAGATGGAGCCACGATAATTTTTTCCCTTTCTTTTTGAAGATGTAAACCTCAGAAGTAATGACATTGCGATTATAAAATGAACAAATGACTTACTAATGCGTGTTGATTTGAGACGTATAAAATGCGTTCTTGTGTAGAAAATTAATTTATTAGGATAATTTAGTTTGAAAAGAAAAGAGTAAATGTTTTTATGGAAAATTTTGCTGCCGACGTTCAGTTTAAAAATCACTTATATCACGACTGTTGAAATTCTCATTGAGTCTATATTTGTTCTGTAAATTTTAATAAATCATTATTCCTTTTTCATTAACTGATTTTAAACGAACTGACTCATCACATTAATCATAAAGCTTGCATAACAAACATCCACGATGACGCTGGTGTTTTTTTGTGTCAGGCTTTTCTTTAAATTTTCAACAAATCGATCAGCTAGCTTGTTCACAAAAAATAAGGCAAAATGGCAGGATCATCTTTGTTCGAGGACTCTTTTTGTTTAGAGAGGCTCCAAGGTCGATGAGTTTAACATGACCTTTTCATGGGATGCCTTTTAAAAAGTCCTGCAATTGCTCATAAATTTCCATAAAACGTGAATGTTAAGCCACTTACAGTATTTTTGCCACGAACTTTGTGACGGTTTAGTCAAAGCCTGCACTCAAATGAAGGGCACGAGCGCCTCTAAAGTTAAGTGATAAAATGTCTTTTTATGAGCCTGCCTTAGAACTTATTTTCTTGTATAGTGAAGTGCACAAACTGCACGCACCTACGCGCTCTTCACACATGGCTAATATTTGTGCAGTCATGCTGTACAAGATTTTCAGTTTAGATCTGATTCATGTTAAGAATTTTTTTCTGACTTATCCAAGTTCATTCACTTCATCAAAGTTAGTTTTCGTTTATTTCCGTGTCTTTGTAGATTAACTCAAGAACTAATTAATGCTGGGGGAGCTATGCACTATTCGCAGCTTTGAACAGCAATTCAACTTTAAAAAAGGCTGAATTTAACTGCATGTTTTTTTTTAAGCGTACACTCCTTTTAATTAGGAATGTATGCATCAGAAAACATTCTCGAGAGATGGTCTCCCATGCAGCAATGAGTTATAGTTTATTCCTTTCTTTTGTAAACATGGAGCTGTACATTTGAATTTAATGATGCATGTATTATTACAATGTTACTTAATATATGCTCTTAAAAGTGGTATTCACACGCTCTGATACTCCAATTAAATCCAGTTCATGCGAGCAGCATTGACAGCTGCCAAAACTGTGCTTAGGTCCAACCCATGCCCGTTACTTTGACGATCACTCAATATGCATAAAAATTTTGCCTCTGCTTTTTGCATAGACAGGCCTTGGATTTTATTTTTGATCTGTCCGTGTCCGTTGTATTGACAGACTCTCGAATTGTATTGAAGTTCTGATCGTAGTATTGACAGTCCCTCAAATTGTATTTAAGTCCTGACCGTTGCCCTGACGGTCCGTGAGCGTGCAGGTGCCACGGGCGCCCGTAGGTCACGGCCGCCCGTTCGAGGTGCGTCTTCGCCCTGCAGCTGCAGCCTCCGCACGTATCTCTTACGTATCTCTCCCTTACGTAGCTCTCCCTCACGTAGCTCTCCCTCACGTAGCTCTCCCTCACGTAGCTCTCCCTCACGTAGCTCTCCCTCACGTAGCTCTCCCTCACGTAGCTCTCCCTTACGTAGCTCTCCCATACGTAGCTCTCCCTCACGTAGCTCTCCACAGTATATGTGCATCTCTATGCACATATACTGTAAAAGGCTCTTTTTGTTAACATATTAACTGTTGTTGTGCATAATGTTTTTAAAAAGTCATGCCATTTTTTGCGAAGAAAAGTTTTTGAGAATAAGAGCAGTCGTTTGTTTCTCTGTTGCAAGATCTTAATTAACTAGTTGCTCAAATGCATTCAGCCATTTTCTGTTTTTATGAATTGATTAATACACCCTTGACGGAGACGAGCAATATGATGAATTTTTATTCATCTTGAACTAGTTTTAGCAATGAATATTACTGCTCTAAGACAGATAGTGGAATCATCAATTCATGTTTTGCACCAAACGAAATTCTTTCAGTTTTAACGAGTAATAAATCTCGATGACAAATTTAAACGTTTTATAAAACTTGGCTTTTTGAAATAGCTCGTCTTTCCTGTTAGAACAGCAAGCAGCATCATTGTGCTGAGGGCAAGTGTCATTCATTTATTCATGAGCTCAATAACGCTCACTTCGTTCAATTTCAAATATAAAGACAAATTGAGTACATTATTGATAGCGTTAATGTACGTAGCTCGTATAATTTGTATGACGTTCCTCAGGAAAAAAAGTCTTCCATAAAACCTTAGCAAAATTATTACCTACTAATGAACTGTAACTTTATGGTAAAGAAACCTTGCTTGTGTTCTGTAGAACATTTTCCAGGACCCAAGTTTAAATGATCCTTTGTGCTGACTGCAATGATTTATTTTATTTCCTGACACAACCCTCCCTTTGAGCTCACCTTTCCAATCCACCTCTGAAGTTTTGCAATTTTTTATCATAAGTCTTTATATCGTTATATATATCCGTACTTGCACTCGACATTCCGTAAGAAAAAGGGACTTTTGGAGCCATTTCCACTGATTAAGTATTAGAGAAGCTTAGGAATCATTGGTATTCTTTTCTTCTAATAACCTATAAATATTTTGGCATTTGTATGAGGGTAGGAACCGTGTTTCCCAGAAATTATATATAAAAGATGCTTTCGAGTTTTCTGGAGCCCAAGGTACTGGTGTTATGACAGTTTAGGTAAAAAACCTCTGCGCCTCTACAGTCTGTGTTTTTTAAAAATCTGCGCGGACCATTGAAACCTAGAGCCAATGCACAAGTTTATCATGGCAGTCTGTGTACAACCATCCTCAAGCTAAATCGCCTGCCATGAAGGAAACTGCACTTTCCCGTTGCCTCATTTTTCCTGCATACCAAATTTGGTTTGATGATCGAATATATATGAGAGTCGTAATCAAATTGCCGTGAGTTAATTCGTGCTTCAAAAGTTTGAAGGCGTGGGTGGTAAAAGTCCTCATCGCAATTCTAAAAATTATATCCTTGAATGCATGTACATGACAATATAAAAAAAATCTAAGCACATTTTCCATTAAGAATACGTATTACCAAAATAAATGCAGTAATTTTTAAAGTTCAAAACGTACCACATCAGCATATTAATAGTTTCAATTTTTGTGCAAACAAATCGAAACATTCAAATTTATTTTTATTGGTTCTTCTGTAATTTCAAAGACTTGGACAGGTAGCTTCTGCACAGGAAGTGTTCATGCTTCATGCTTCCCCAAACGCTGCTCATCATTTAGTTCAGTGATTATTTAAAAGCTCTGTCAGTGGGTAAGGTGTTCACTATCGAAGAACACCTGTTGTCCAGCTGCACTTCCTGTTCTTTGTGATTACCAGTTTTAAGCCTTGATTCATTGCCACAACTGTGCCCCAACGATTTCTCAAAACGAACAAAATGCATTTGCTACATTGTAACCAATGGCACAAAGTTTAGTGCAGTCATAAAATGAGCTCAAAGGATGTCTTTGGACTCTCTCACCTTTTCCTTTTCCCTTAGTTGTTAGTGTTCCGACCTACAAAAGTTTCTTGTTCGAGACAACTTGTACGACAATCTAAAATGCCGGCACCTTTCGCCTCTTCCTCACTGAATTATGCGCTGTTGAGTAGAAAATACGAACATCTCGAAACTGCGCAACTTCTCGTCATTCCGTCTCGTTCCTCAGCGTCAACACAACGCAGCATTTGCTGGTGACTTCTTTAATTAAGCCAGAGTCACAGCCAATAGTGTCGAATTTGTTAATATTCTTATAAGTAAATCCGACTATTGTGACAAACACGTGAGTAAATCAGCGAAAGCCGATTTCATTGTTAAGCATCGTGTTCCACATTAATTTGATTTATCTGTCGGAAAGCTGCATACTCGCTAAAGTAATATTTATGCATATGATATTCCAATATCATGTAGAGTCTGAACACACACTGACATTAATGCATGTACCACCCCGTTATGGTGTTCCGTATGGACGTGGCTGTACATATATAAATGCTCAGTACACGATGCATGCTTCCTAAGCCCTTTGACATTACTAAATCAATGTTTGAGCTGACCTTTCTCTGTAGGACACTTGTATTGACAATTGAGTTGTACTGACAGTTAAACTTTGGGACTTGTGACGAGACCTGACTGTGTGCCCTTTTAGCTTCACTTTCTTGCTTGTAGAGTATTTGATGAAATGCTCTGACCATTGTCAGATTTAACGCTTGGTTTTATCTTGAAAGAGTTCATTCTATGCTTCCTCCACAACTTATGTACGAAGTTTCACTGTGAGGATTTGTAATGTAGACTTTATGCTCTGAAAAAAGTTGTGATATTGTGTTTATTTTATAACTTGCTGAATTGTGAGGAAGTAAGCCAATTTTTTGAAAATGCTCAAATATTTGTGACACACTATGTATAGATTTATTAAATGTTAAAATTATATTGGCAGTTGACGATTAGTTTAGTAACTGACTTTTTGATGTTCTATGCATTCTGAAATGATATTAGTTTTGATATAAAATATCCGCAGGAAACATCAACACTTGAACACTACGCACCTGTTTATTCTGAAGAGTAAATTATGTGAATTGAATGTTCACCTCAATGGCAGTACGACGAGCTGATAATAGGTCACAATTATGTTAATTTGACTTCAAGTACCATAACTAAATGGATCAATAAAACTGAATGCGTAGTCCTGTTGGCAGGATATAGCATGCCTGATGTTCTACCTTTTCATTGCCGTGCGTAGTACAAGTGCTATACTTCAGAGTAATATGGTACAAAATACGTGCTGTATGAACGTAAATATTTCCTTTCATTGCAGTCAAATTAGCATATACATGCAATTGTTGTATTCCCTGAATGAGCTTCGTGATTCCTACACGCGTGCATTAGCATAGCGTCTCCAGTGTAGGATTAGCATCCGGAATGCTCTATGTGGGGGCAAGTATAGCAATACCACGTCGATCATAAGCTGAAAACCCTTCAGACCAACGACAGACAGAACTGCAGACTTGGTGATGACAGACAGAATAACAATCCTAGCGACAACTGAACAGGAAACCTGGTGACAACAGACAGAACAACAAACCTGGTGGTAATTGAACAGCAAACCCGGTGACAACTTACTGAATAACAAACCTGGTGACAACTGAACAACAAACCTAATGGAATAATTTTAACAAGGAAACAACTCAACTACAGCGTTTTCACTTCACGTTAAAAGCAGTTTCCTCTTCGCTGAACTCGTCAACGACGATTGCTGGAATTTTGGTTTCAATTGTAGACTGCTAAGAGGATGTTAATCAGACCAGTAGTTTCAATCATTAAAGTGTGGAGCGTCATTAGAAGCCTCTGCTTTCACTTTATGCCAGGAAGCGCTTAGTGAAGTTGATTAGGCTGCCAACATTTCGCTGGGGGTGTTGAACGAGAATGTTTGATCTTGACACGCGATGTCGTTTTGCTTTGAACCAAGAATTGACGTGAGTTGAGAGAAGTCACCTTGACATTGACATTGCAGTGATGTGTTCATTTGGGTCTGTTTCCTCAATTGTTGAGTGCTTAAACATTGGACAAAACTTCCGTTGCGGTGTGCAAATGTGTTAGATATTAATGTTTTTGAAATGTGACCTTGCATCGTTTGATATCCTATATTATCTCGTTCATTTCTCTGGTACTTTTGAGGTCCCTTCTGCGGTCAGTGTCAGTGCTCCTGTAAAGATACACAAGATGGTATCAGTCCAGGTACATGTAAGGGTATTTGTAAAGGTGCAAGAGAAGATATCTGTTCAGGTACATGTGAGGGTAACGGTTCAGATACGTGTGAGGGTATCTGTCCAGATACATGTGAGGGTAACTGAGTAGATACCTGTTAAAGTACCAGCTTGAGTACCAGTAAGATGTAAAGTTAGGGGGAGAACTTAGCAAGTACTGCGACACGAAACATGTCAATCAATTTTTCGATTTGATCATGTGCCAGAAAATCAAATTTTTAAAGTTAACAACTCGGTTTGAACTTTCTCCCGTTTTACGTCAATAATTTGAGTACCGTTTTGTTAAACAAAATCTCCTCACCATCGTGTGTCCAAGAATAACTGAAGTAAAAAACGGTCAGTTTTTGGTTCCATTAGGTACAGGAGGTTGTAGAGTTTGAACTCAAAACTTGGAATAAAAGTTAATTTGAAAGAGCATTAATCGAATATACCATTCTTCAGTGAAAAATGAACTTGGATTTTTAGCTGCAATTGAAAGTAGTTAATCGAGTTTCTAAATCCACATTGCTGCTTTTATGTGGGAAAGGATAGCCAATTTTTAAAGCGTTCAAAATATGTTTAGTGTTTATGAGGAGTTTAGTAGAGAGCATTTAGAAGGAGTTTAGTACTGAGCATTTATGAAGAATCTAGTGCTTAAAAAATGCGTCATCGAGCTATGAGCTTAAGAAAATGTATGAGTAATTTTCTGAAAAAAAAGTGAGAATTCAGCAGTACTCGAATGATTATTAACACTGATAATAAGCAGACCAAACTAATAATGCCAAAAATAATACCATAAGCCAATACAAGAAAACATTCATGAAAGATTTTAGTGCTAAACTTAAGAATGGTCTAAACAATACTCATGAGTTTTTCAATAGAATTTTTCCTAAGATCAGCAGGGAAAAAATATGAATACAGAGAAAAAAATTGTTCCGATTCAAATATGTTACAAATCAAGCAAATTTAAAACCCTTCAACTCTTCATGTTCATAATTTATTTGAAGTGCTAAACAAATGCAGGTAAATAATATGGTAGAAAATATCAGTGCTTTAGGAAACTTTAACTTGCGTTATGCGTCCTGCAGATAAGCATCGAAGAAAATATTAACGCGAAAAATATCTCAAATCATATTAACGTTACAAATTGAAACTCTTGTTCCGTGATTTCAAGGAGCGTCAAATCGAGCGAATTTTAGCGAATAAAAGACGAAGTATTAAACGTGCCAAAAACAAGCAAAAATTACCTCACTTTGCAGCAGACGACGCACTGGTTCGTCAAGTAAAATGTAAGAAATAAGTAAGTTCAGAATCCGATGAATGTTGAAATTTATCCAGTATCTTCTTCCTACTAAGGTTATAAAAGTATTGACTGAGAGAATATATGATATTAATGAAGGATTATGACGAACTTTGTCATAATTCTTTGATTATGTCTTTGATATAATCCATGTTTTTGATTGTGACATAATCATGGATTATGTTCCCCATCCTCAATAACCTATAAACTTAATGGTAGCAGAAGCGGCAATACTTTTGTCAAGTGCTTCTATAAAGTAGACGTTTGGCAATTTGTTTTCGTCTATTTTTTCAAATATGATTATTTCCCATGCAGTGGACAATCATTTTACGCAAGAGAAGACCAAATACATTTCTGATATGACACATCGCTGAACGAAGTTTTATTTAAGTTATAAATAAAAAACTGATTCGTAGGAGTGTTCAAAAATCTTTCTTCTGTCATTTCTCTTCACTGCGGCAAGAATCAAACCGGTGCAAAAAGTGACTCTATTTAATTTCAAATTAGGATTTTTCCCTTGGTAGATGTGTAATCTTAAACGGATGATAAAATTCAACCTCCTGCATTCAACAAACTACCTGCCCCATCATATAAAGTGTCTTTGTTCTACAGAGAATAACTGTACAATTCATGATTACTCCCCTGGTGAATCTATGATCTTGAAACAAATGATAGAATCCGATCTTCTACATATGTCTCATAGACTACCTCCACCACAAGATTAACACGTTGTCTCCGATTGCCTGATTGGTGTAAAACTTCCCTTTGTACGCATAGTCACTAGAAGGATCTGAAAAAATTACAGAACCGTACCTAAGTGGTACACATACGTACCACTTCGGAGTCAACGTGTTAAGCCTATTTGCGATACAGTGCGTAACTGTTTCGATTGGGTTGCATCATCTGCCTGCGGAGGTTTGCCCAGCACGGGTACCTGCCCAAAGGACGAGCTGAAGAAGTGTGAAGGTGAACTGCTTTGAAGTCCTGACCGCCAGTTGTCAGGCTCACGTGTAATCATCGTCTGAAAAAAAATTCTGACCGATAGGCCCGGAAGTTACCCAGGAATGGAATTTCCAGATTATTTATAGAACTTTACGTGCATAGAGGAATTTTATGAAGAAGTGAAAGACTTTTACGTCTGTATTTTGTATATGTTTAGTAACCGTATGAAAATTTTATAGTTGTGGAAAATACTGATTTCTACTATAAGTAGCAAGCGAAAACAAAATGCGATAAATTAACATTAGAAGGATTTTCGGATTGGAAAACAAACGATTATCTCTGTTCTATTATAGATAAATTACTATACCTCACCACCACTAACATCTACTGTTTCTAATACATTGATACCTACCTCGATGTACTAAAGACACCACTACTTACATTATTAACAGAAGAACCTTTTAGTATCAGTGAACAACTCTTTCTTTATGAGTTAAGTGAGCAAGTCATCAACAAAAAACAGCTCAATGACCAAGCGTCGGCATGAAAATTCATGCGCCGACCTTGGATTAGGTCCGCAGGGCTCTGAGGTCTACTGGCAGGCCGACGCTGAACCCAAGATCCGGATTTGAGATCCACCAAGAAAATAGCCAACGGATTCAAAGCTTGGCTTTTCATGGCTCATAAATTGACCCTTTACGGCTGAAGTTATTGAGTGAGTTTAGTGGGAAAACTAATATTGAATACATCGATCATAACACTCAGAAGTTGTTTAGAAATGCTGTTCTCAAAAAATATCCGTGCGGCATCAGAGTAAAACCTGACGAGTAAAGCATTATGTGAATACCTTGAATTATGAACTGATATTCTTATATAGAAGTTTTGCAACTGCAGACGAGTTCATCCGCCACGGCATTAAGGGGCGCCATTATCTTCGTTATTTGAGTAAAATCAATTTAGGAAAAATATCCCTCACGTGTCGGATGATCAAAAGCTCCTCGATTTGTGGAGGGGGAAAGATGCTTCTCTATAGGAGGAGGGAAGGGGAAGAAGATGCTTCTCTATAGAAGGAGGGAAGGGGAAGAAGATGCTTCTCTATAGGAGGAGGAAAAGGGAAGAAGATGCTTCTCTATAGCAGGAGGAAAGGAGAAGGAAGCTTCTCTATAGGAGGAGGAAAGGGGAAGAAGATGCTTCTCTATAGGAGGAGGGAAGGGGAAGAAGATGCTTCTCTATAGGAGAAGGGAAGGGGAAGAAGATGCTTCTCCATAGGAGGAGGGAAAGGGAAGAAGATGCTTCTCTATAGGAGGAGGGGAGGAGAAGATACTTCTCTATAGGAGGAGGGGAGGAGAAGATACTTCTCTATAGGAGGAGGGGAGGAGAAGATACTTCTCTATAGGAGGAGGGAAGGGGAAGAAGATGCTTCTCTATAGGATGAGGGGAGGAGAAGATACTTCTCTATAGGAGGAAGGGGGGAAGAGAAGTTGAGGAGATAGATAGTAAAGAAAAAATATTCTTACGTGTCATAGTTTCTTATTTTTTACCTTTTTCACGAAGTATCTGGTCCAGAGTTGTACTGTGCGCTAAGACATTGTCTTCTGCTCCAAAAACATCTCCATGTGCGTTAAAAACATCTCCCTGTGCGCTAAAAACATCTCCCTGTGCGTTAAAAACATCTCCCTGTGTGCTAAAAACATCTCCCTGTGTGCTAAAAACATCTCCCTGTGTGCTAAAAACATCTCCCTGTGTGCTTAAAACATCTCCCTGTGCGCTAAAAACATCTCCCTGTGCGCTAAAAACATCTCCCTGTGCGCTAAAAACATCGCGTCCAACGCAAAAAAGGTGCATGACTAAGAGTGAAGTATTATACTGTTTGTATTTTCAGTATAACGCCAGATAAACTATTTCTAATGCGCTTGCATTCGGTCTATAATTTTTTCTAGTTTCGTATTTGTCTGGAATTTACTTATTTTTCTTGTCAATTATTTTTTTCTCTGAATTATCCAAAGGAAAATTGTTATCCCTGAGTCCCAAGGTTGATGTTTATCTGAAAATGAATTCTGGTCGAATATTTTCGAGTCCTATATTTCAATAATTTCTATCAACATTCTTCAAGTTCACATTACTGAAATTGATTCCGTGTCAGTGCTTTCAATTGTTCCTCTCAAAGTTCTTCTAGCTCACACGAATGATATTCATTCCTTGCCAATTTTTCCATTATTTCTCTAAAAGTTCTTCATCTCCACACGAATGAGTATCTTCATCACTGATATTAAGTTCGCATGGTAAAATTTTCGTTTACATCTCCAGGTTCAGTCTAGCGATAGAGCTTTGCTGAACAATGAAGGGAGTACCTCAACTGAAGGTCAACAATACTGAATTTGCAAGCCTAAATTTAGATCCTCCGTTGCCGAGCACACTACCGGTTTCTGTTACATTTTTGTAATTATTATTTTGGCCTTGGGTTAAATTATTCGGTTTTTCATAAGGCGCAAGCAATAAACACCAGAAAAACAAAAGAGCTCACCTTGGATTTGACTTCAGCAAGTTCTGGTAATTAAAACTTTCTGTGATCCCGTGTGTGTGTGTGTGTGTTCACGTTTTTTGCTGCTAATTAATTTACCTTATCCGTGGATTTGCAAAACCGGCAAGTTTATTTTAGGCCTGCATGGTGTATCTTATTCAAGTGATATTGTGTTGTGGGTTTCTTTACAAACTATTAGATACATTTTAAATTGCCAGCTAAAGGCTTATACATCATTTTAATTTAGTAGTATCAAAATTAAACGCTATGATTGAAAATTACCAAACGAACGACATGGTTGTCTTTTAACAGATAATATATTTCAAATGGAGAAAGTTGCGTTGGTGATATTAGAAATAGACCTTTCATTTTGGGCTTTTTTCGTCTGACCGACCGATATTTTATTCATGTGTAATTATGCCAGATTGTTTAGATTTTTGTTGAATATATACTTTAGATCTTATCTCGTTTATCTTAAAATTGCATTCCCTCTGGCTGCAGCATAAGAAAAAATGAAAACTACTTTTTGATTTAAGTGTTAAAACAGAAATTAACGTGAGAGCATGTATTATTCTTTTGAGATCATTTCTATTACTAACTCCAAATTCTTTTTATGAACCTCCTTCAGTATTACTAATTTTTTCTGCACCTGTGTTCAAGTTATCAATAAAATATATACTCTCGTTTAACCTGTCACACAATTCTATGCATTACCAGTTCTTCGTGCGTCACTCCTTATTAAGCAATGAGCCAAGAAAATATGGACACCTTTACAATAATGTTCTCGGTTTCTGGGTTTAAAATCCACATTGACCACCTGCTAAAGAGCACATAAGCCATATTTTGTAAAGAAAAAAGTTAACACTGGTCTCTTTAAATCCCTTCAATATCTTAACATCATACGAAGCTCCTGAATTATGCATGTTAGCTTGGCCACCCTAACCTAACACGCACGATGCACATGGTGCATAAATTTTGTATTACTGTATCACTAATTTGTCAAAGTATTTTTACATTTTTGAAAGTAATTTGAGTATCTTTTGTGGAAAGATTCATTATTTACTATCAAATATAACAATCTTGCAATATATATATTTTATGACAGTAGGTACTCATTACTTTAGTTTCCATTTTCAGTTTGATGTATCAATCGAAATTATAATTGTAGATTTTATTCGTAGTTTTTTGCTTATAATCCGAATCATCAAGATTATTTCCACGGATTGATGGATGGATATCGACTCAAAACTGAATCGGATATTAGAATTGATATCGACTCAATACTGACGCAGATATTGAGATGGATATTGGCTCAATACTGACACGGAGATTGAGATGGATATCGACTCAATACTGACACAGATATTGGATGGATATCGACTCAATACTGACACATGTATTAGCTCACTATTTTGTTTTTATTCGTTTGTGGCTTTCTTTTATCCTTAAAAACCTCATCACAGAAACACTTTCATCAAAGCCTAGAAATTAATTCAACAAATTTACAAGCTGATTTCTATTTTATTTCTTACCACTTGAATCCTCAGTTCTTGAGTTATGAAGCGTTTGTTCTCTCAACAAACTCGAGCGAGGATGCTGCTGACAGGCAGCTAAGAAATACAGGGTGTCCCAAAAAAATGTACTCACCCTTTAACTGTTGCTAACATGCTGTCTTCTTTGTGTTGCAGGTGTGAGGTTCGAACTTTTGCGAACATGATTCTTTAATCACATTTAATCATGTTCGCAAAGGTTTGAACCTCACACCTGCCACACAAAGAAGACAGCATGTTAGCAACGGTTAAAGGGTGAGTACATTTTTTTGAGACACCCTGTATTGCATTGGTGAGATTTTTTTCAACCCTTCACTCAACTAGAATTTTCGGAAATTGTTTCATTTTAAACAATTTTTTCATTCTTACCTTAGTATAATAGATTGTATGTAATTCATGTGCAAACTGCATTTTCCTTTTTTTTATTGTTAAAATTACATGGAAATACCCAGTTCGGTAGAGACGTGTATACGTGCATCCTAAGGTTAAAGGGTTAATTTTACTTTTCATGGCACGTCATCAACAACTTATTTCAACAAATTTTTATTTGTCATCGTTACTAAAGAAATGAGAATTCGGAGGGAATTTTCACAGCTTCGCTTATACGAAAAACACCCTCAATTCACGAGCACCTTCCTGTTCTGGAACGTCACGTTAATGTGAACTACAATTTAAATCTTCAGCTCCAAGGAATGATGCTAATTTACAAGCATTTTTGGACATGCTCGCTTGTGGGTCACAGCTTCCAGTTTACGAGTTCTTTGTTCGTTGCAATGAACTAATGAATGTTTACTTGCGAATGAAAGTAGTTTCTCCTGTTGAATTGTTGGATTGATCTGGATGGACCAAGTTGAGCTCATTTACTACTCCAATGCATGGCCAAATCCTTTTGCTTGTGAATGGCATTTGGAATCGAAAAACACTTGCGAAAATCAAAATAACCGACATGCGTTACTGACTAGTTGTTTTTTGGTGAAAATGTTAGTATATTGTATTTTCATATTGCGTCATGTTGTTGTTAAATATTAACATCAATACTATATTAGTTCTGAATATATAACCAATTGCATTGATTACTTCTTAATACGAAGCCAGTTAGCTCAATTATTTTGTTAAAAATAATCAGTATGAGTAATTTTTCTAATGCATATCAGAGATAATAATGTCACAATGAAAAATTCGCAATATCCCATAAAGGTTCAAAATAATAATTATTTATCGTCTTCCAGATATTAATTAATAAACTCACGGATGTCTACACGCAAATTTTTGCTCTCTGTTTGAATGATGTTAATGTAATAATTTTTTTGAGTTCCTTGCGGGAAGGGCATTCATAAATCAAAGTATGTTATGTGTTGTAGGAATACTGAAGTATTTTAGTTAAAGATATTCTAACGTAATTTAGTTTGCGTTGAATACTAGTTGCTGTACGTTCAGTATTTATTCACAACAATTGAGTCAAATGAATGAATTTCTTACGTTTCGATGAATGATTACGTCAGTCAAGTGGTCACGTCAGTCAAGTGGTCATGTCAGTCAAGTGGTCACGTCAGCCAAGTGGTCACGTCAGCCAAGTGGTCATGTCAGTCAAGTGGTCACGTCAGTCAAGTGGTCACGTCAGTCAAGTGGTCACGTCAGCCGAGTGGTCACGTCAGTCAAGTGGTCACGTCAGCCAAGTGGTCATGTTAGTCGAGGTCACATTAGTCAAATTATAAAATGCAAAATTATTCAGAAATTATCCTTGTAGAAAGTAAAATTATCAACTTTTTGACTCCCAGCAAGATGTCCGATGGCACGTCTGTCCCGGGCTTCATAGTTTGGTCTGTGCATAATCCATCACTTCCCGTGACATCATCCTGTATTGCTTCTTGGCTGGGCGTCCGCCGCAAATACTACGCAAATTAGAAAGATATATTATCCGTCTAAAAATTGTTTTCAGTTTCTGCTTGCTTCTTGAGTTAACTTCAAAAGCGCTCGTATGAGAAGTTTTTCCCCTACAGCGTTCGATATTTCATAAGCCGTGTGAAGTAGAACGTGTTACGTTGGGTCGTGCTTCAGAGTGTCACAACATTGAGTCCTGTCTTTAGTTCTCATTGAATCTCTTCTTGTAAAGTTTTTAGCGGTATTCATGTTTCAGTTTAGTGAGAGGTTGATTCGAAAGTATACTTTTGTATGAGATCTAGTTTTTCTTTTTTGTTCAAAATTCCTGGAAAGAATTCGAAACGTTTGGCGTCGACTAGTATTAAGGGGCTATCGAAAATCCGAGATTTTTTGAACAGGTACTTAATGGGGGCTCATTCAATTAATACGATAATGTTGCTCCTGTTTATTTTAGCAAACATTTATTAGATTTAAAAGTGATGAAGATTTTTATTTCGATGCAGTTGACTAAGTAAAAGAAGATTAACACGTTTGTTGCGATGCAACCCACCGGTGGGTCACTCAGGTTAGGTTCTGTAATTTTTTTCAAAGCTTTCTAGTGACTGTATGTACAAAGTAAAGATTTGCACCAGCTAGGCAATCGCAACAAATGTGTTAAGGTTAATTGGAGCTGGAGCCCCCGTTCCTGATGAACCCAACTAAATTCAATCATGATCTGTTCTCGTTATTGAAAGTTTGGTAATAGGCATGTCTAATTGTGTATATGGCAATCGACAGTTCTCGTTATTGAAAATATGGTAATAGACATGACGTGTGTTTATAGTAATCGACAGTTCTCGTTCTTGAATAATGGTAATCGAAAATTCTCGTTCTTAAAATTATGGTAATCGAAAATTCTCTTTATTGAAATTATGGTCATCGAAAATTCTCGTTCTTAAAACTATGGTAATCGAAAATTCTCGTTATTGAAATTATGATAATCGACAGTTTTCGTAATTGAAATTACCGTAACCGATATTTCTCATTATTGTAGTCATACTGATGAAAAGTTCTTGTCATTCAATAATACGAGTAACAGAAAGTCTCGTATTAACAAAAATTCTCCATTCTCACGCTCATGAATGCTCAGAGATAATTGCTGGGAGTAGACCATGCACATCAACTTACTGAACACCACGGTACCGCCCAATAGCAGGGTGACTAACCTTCTGTAACTGAGGATGGCATGCAACATAATCCTTAACCCTTTAGCGACCAATTTTTTTTCTAGTTTGTACGTCTAAGCTCACAAAAACCGTATGTACACTGATGCAATGAAGCAAGCTGAGAGCCAGGCAGCCAAAAGAACGACGCAGTAACGTGCTGCCGCGTTCAAACCTAGTAGCAACCTCATATTTCTCACTGTTTAATTATTAGAACAATTCTCCCAAAGACCGTAAAAGAGGACCGTATGGTCCTTTTCGTCGCTAAAGGGTTAAATGTAGAGTTGAGCTGCAGTGTTAAAGTTAGCAGAAGGTGGGTAGTCCCATGAGAGAGTCACGTGGTGCACACACACGTGTGGACCTTCAGTCGTGGTGGCACAGCAAGTTCCCTGTGAGAAGTTGCCCCCCATACCTCATTTAGATACATCATCCAAGTGCCTAATACTAATACCTCATACTAATATTTCATACTAAAACATCAGACTAATATTTCATACTAGTACCTTATACAAATATTTCATACTAATACCGTATAAAAATATCTCGTATTATTGTCTCATACACATACACACCAACAATGGAGCGTTTAGTGAAATTAACATGGCACTTTATTTTGTATTTTTGACATTTTATGGTAGGTTTGAGCTTTTAGTTTCAACAGAGGTATATTTTACACATAAATCAATGTGTGCGTTGCTAAAAGATATTTTAATGTTCAAGTCATACAATCAGTTAAAACTTTTTTAGAAAAATTTTTCGATGAAAGAAAATTTCCTCCATGAAAGTGAAAATTCGATGTAAGCACTAATACGCTTCATATCAACACATATGCCTTATACTGTAGAATTCATTTATATACATAAATAAAATTATTTGAAATAAAATACAATGTGCATTAGGGAAGACCAGAATGGTGCTTTCTTACGGGCTACCCAAGTCCTACTTAATGCAACGTAGACGTGAGCGATAATCGCTATGTGCAAATCTATTTCTGTAACATACCTTTCAGCAAAATTCAAATGTATCTTAACTTATGTGCAAGAATTATACTGTCTTTGCATCTGGGCAAAGACAGTATCGGTCTTTGCATCTGTCCTTCTTCTTCGCTGTTACAACTTCTTACCATGGATGCATTTTATTTATTATTTACATAATTCAATCACAAGTCTTTTCTAAGGATTATTGGTCTCCCCGAGATGAAGCATAGTACGCTCATGGTTTCTGGGAAAACTATACAAAGAAATTTGACTGCTCACTCAACAATTTACTTCTCGGTACGAATACTATGAACAATTGTGTGACGGATCAAAGGTCCATGAGCCATGCAAGCTGGCGCCAGGAAACGTGTCTTGTCCCCTTCAGCTGAATTTAAAAACTCGATGTTAACGAATTTCTTTACTTTATTTCCGACTTGAACAAAGATTTTTAATGTATTCAAAACTTCCGTGCTCTATCAGGGTGCAACTCCTGCTATAAAATAAATATACACCCGGTTCGTAAATGATTCAAAGGGCCCAGCATTAAGATGATCATCAAATAGCTCTGGCACATTGGAAAAAAGTTGTTTTTCATTGCCTGATTGCCGGAGTTCAGTGACACTCGTTTTTTGCCTCACATATTCAAAGAGGAAATTGTCTTGCAATTTCTGCTACAGTTTGTCGAAAATTCGGAGCTCTTAAATTTTCTTGACTATATTATTGACCTCAGTAATTTCAGTGGAGAAGAATATTAATATTTCTTCATCGTAATGGAAAGTAGTGCCAGAAAATATATTTTCTTAATCAAAGATTGAAGAATGATACACATATTTATACTACTTTTAGTGGTTCCCTTTCCAACTCTACGCATTTCTTGCGTTTGTTCTCATTTGGTCGTGAAATTCATTTTGATGTTAAAAAGTCCGGCGATGAAAGATTTCGACGTGTTGTTACATCGTTAGTGACTCTGTAACACATATGTGCCGATATCGTATCTGTATTATTGATATACTTAGTTGTTTTCTCTTAACGAGTTCACATAATTCATTCCCCAGCAACTTACGTATCACAACTCATCATGTGCTCATTCCTCTAACACATCAAATGCCATCTCGGAGTCACAATCACGTCATCGAAAGTCATCACAAGTTATCACTTGTCACCAAATTATTACATACCACAAGTTATCACACGTCATCGCATTTTATCACAAATCATCACATGCCACCACCAAGTTATAAGAAGATATCACAATTCACAACTCATTATAAAGTTGTCCCGGTGATCACAGTCAACATCTACGCCCAAGAAACAACCACAATGCCAGATCTAAGAGGCCCCACCTTGGAGGCTGTGGTGCCGATGCCCGGTGAATTAATTTGCTCAAAATAGAGCTCAACCGGTGCAACTTGTGGCTGCTTTGCGTAGTTGCATACGTGGCAGAAACCTGTCGAGTGCGTTTGGTAGGCCTCCTATATGTTAGAGGTTAGCCTTGGGATAGGGCGCTGCCCCCTTAAAATCAAGTTTTGTGCTCCTGGGTGTGTCCTTATCCCTACAGTTGTTGTGCACAGGGGGGCTGAGTTCCTTGTGGTAAGGTGATGGCCTTCAGCAATTATCAAACAATATTCAAATGAAGCAATGGAAATGGTCCTGGTATTTAATTCGATGAAAGCATTGTTTTTAAAACACGAATGAATTGTACGACTTATAACAGGCAGTCCAGTTGGTGTTGGAAATAATTGGCTAATATAAACAAAAGAATCATCGGTACCGCTCCCATTCTGAAAATTCATCTTTTGTGCAATGGAACTTTGTGTAAGAAAAATACCGCACTCAGAAACCTCAAGCAATTACAAGCAACAGTATTGTTATATCATTTATTTCTTGTCTCTCTATAATATACCAGCTTATATCTGCATAAAGTCTTCAATTTTTGACGATACAGTAACAACGAGACCACTTGAAAAAATATAGGTAAGAAATTTTTAATGTCCTAGTAAAAAATTGCTTATGTCTGATTAGAAAATTACTTCTGAGTAGGAAGTTGCTCTTTTATGAGTAGAAAACTATCAATCTGTGAGAAGAAATTATTAATTTTGAAATACATAATTATGAAAATTTGAGATGATTACAAATTTTTGAGTCGGAAATTCCTAGTGTGAATTCACTTGCATATATTTTCCTTTTTTTCGTGCATGAGTCACCGTAGCGAACTAAAGCACATAAAACTCGGGCCTCTATTTTCATGTTCTGTAGCTGCTCTTCATGGTGTTGTATTGACCACCATAACACTGCAGATAGAGAATGATCATGATCAATAATCATTATTGATAATAAATCGTATCAATAGTCATCCTTTTGGATGATTATGGTTCTTTCGTATTTATAAATGTCTTGCCAGCTGAAGTGTTTACCTGCTTTACATACGCAGGTTTACATACGGCGACTTGGTTTAGAGGATGCCGCTATCAAATCAGTATTTTATTTCGTTTTCGGACCACGAATGTACTGGTTTAGTCAGGGATATTTTTTTAGATTGAATATCAAGTTTTAAGTTTGTGGTAGTCAAACTAGAAACATAATAATAATAATAATATCAAATTATGTGCATTCAGTCAAAAATGTCATTTGAATGAATCCAGCAGCTTTAACTTGGGTAAATATTAACTACGAAGAATAGATTACATGTATTTATTCATTTATTAATAATTTGTAAGAAATTTTTTTTTATTCCACAAATTTTGAGCCTTGGCCGAGCAGTTCTTTTGCAAGTGTAGTCTAACATAATATGTACAACATACACACCCTCCTCTGTACCATTCATTATATGTTGCGTTTTACTGAAGTGGCAAAATTATTAATGCATGTTAATAGCTTTCCGCCAAGTTATTAACCCAAGTCCCATGCCGTAATTCTAGCCGCGTCAACCATGGCGGCAGCGGGATTCGAACCCGGGGTCTTCCCGCTCACAAGCGAGTTCGCTCACCAGTCGACCAAGCTGGTGGTATTGTAGCAACATTGTTTCGTTGAACAAGCACGCAGACACGGTCTTGTAATTATGAGCAAATTTAATGGCAGAATGAAATAACTCTATTTGCAATAACCATCTCGGAATTGTCCGTTAACTACAGAGCAATCATAAAGCTTATTAAGTTGCGCATTAATATTCACCGTACGTGCGTGCCAAATTTTAGAACGAGATACTAACCACTGAGTTATTTTCTAGGAACTATCCATTAGTACAGCCATTCATCTTCCGTGCGTATAAATTGAAGCAAGTACCGTTCGCTTGTCGAGATGGTGCTTGTATGGCCCTTTAATACGACTACATCGTAGCATAGTGCAACGAGTGATATATGTCCATATGATAGTGATTAAATAAATTACACACCAGAAGCCACCGTTGTTTTGCCTATGATGGATTTACTCCGTATCATACAGTCTTCGTAGTTTGGTATCATTTCTCTCGATGACATCATCGAAACATTTGTATGATGAGGATGACGAGAAGGATAAAAATTTAAGATTTATAGACTCAAATTCCCATAAATTAATTGATATTGAGTAGTCCTTCTTACCTCTAAAACCATGTATGCAATTGAAATAAGATTTGTAAGAATACATTTTCCATGCTGTCATTGGTATTTCGATCTTATGTATGTATTTTTAATGTATTTTTTGCAAGTACGTGTCTCATAACAAACATGCAGTATGAGTAAATTACATCAGAGATGATGAGAATGATTTAGTCATCACAGGCTTAGGCTCAGTAGTACGCGCGAAGGTGAATGGTGAAGCCTATTGCCGCACAATTTTTTTCCTAGAAATGAGCAAGAAAACGTGGTTTTCCTTGGGGATCTGTTGAATTCTATTCGTTTTATCCTACCCTGCCGGTATTCGCTGTTTAGCTATTCACGTAACTATGTCACCACTCTATATACAGGGTGTCTCAAAAAAATGTAAATGTAACGCACCCTTGGTGTGCGTTATCAGCGTTGTCTGGACAATAATGGTCATCAATTCGAACATTTGCGAACATGATTCTTTAATCACATTTGTCTTCTGTATTCGAAGCTATTCTATTTCACTGTATGTTCATAAATAAAGGATCTCGTCATTCGAAGTGTGAGTACATTTTTTTTGAAACACCCTGTACATACGTAATAACTGTGTCCTACCTCATAAACACCCTCACCCGGTCTCTTGTAGTAATAAATAAAACACTTAATCTTTTGGGTTGCCTACTAATCATGGTAGTCATGAAGAAAACTGTGGCTCGTTCGTTTATACACGAAATAAGTTCGATTTTCGATTTAAGTTCCACAACCTACATCTTTTTTGTGCATCCTATGCTGGGAGGAAGCTGCACGATTGAACTTATTATTCGTGCTATTCACTCTGATGATTGTAGGACGACTCTAACTTTAAACAAAACAACTAACAATATTAAACAACTAACTAACATTATTGGGGCGCAAGTTGAACCATGCTTTCATTATTTGTAGGCATCAAAATGAATCATGTGTATGACATGAAAGAAGTCTAAAGCGCAGCTACACGACGTTGTTCAAAACTAGGCATTTCACCTAACCTCCCTTCCATTACGTCCATTGCGACTGTAACAGGGATCACTGTACTTATTCTAAATAGTTCTTTCCAATCATATACTGTACTTATTTCATACAGTTCCCTCCAATCATACACTGATAATTTCATACAGCACCCTCCAATCATATACTGTACTTATTTCATATATTTTTCTCCAATCGTACACTGTACTTATTTCATACAATTTCCTCCAATCATACGCTGAAATTATGTATGTTACCGCGCAAAACATATGACCGGGAGCAATCAAGCGGCGCAGCCTTTGCAACTGCGCAAGTGAACGCGTATTTACACCTGTAATTAGAGTGGCGTTCCAGCTCTGCAGCGTCCCAGCTCTGCAGAGTTCCAGCTCTGCAGAGTTCCAGCTCTGCAGAGTTCCAGCTCTGCAGAGTTCCAGCTCTGCAGAGTTCCAGCTCTGCAGAGTTCCAGCTCTGCAGAGTTCCAGCTCTGCAGCATTCTAAAACTTCAGCGTTCCAGTGCTGGTGCGCTGGAGCGGGCAACGCGGGCAGGAGGATGCCGCAGAGGTCGCGCTGCGACACGCCTGCTCACCCCGTCACCTGGTGCCGTGCTGCTGGTCATGATGACCGTACTAGGGGTGCTGCTGGTCATGGTGACCGTACTAGGGGTGTTGTTGCCTGTACTAGTCTGCTACTAGTATTGAGTGCTGCTACTACTGTTTCTCTTACTGCTTTCATGACGAATACAAATGCTGTTTTTTTGCTACTATTTGGTAATGCTCTTTCTATGGCTGCTGCTAGTATTATTAGTACTCCTACTGCTATTTCTGCTAGTATAATAGACTACTGTTACTTTTATTGTTACTGTTCTTTTTCAATGCTGCGGTTTCTTCCGCTAACACCAGCACTGGTAATGCTGCTGCTGAGCACTAGTGATGCTGCTGCTGAGCACTGGTAATGCTGCTGCTGAGCACTAGTGATGCTGCTGCTGAGCACTAGTGATGCTGCTGCTGAGGATTAGTGATGCTGCTGAGGATTAGTGATGCTGCTGCTGAGCACTGGTAATGCTGCTACTGAGCACTGGTAATGCTGCTGTTGAGCACTGGTAATGCTGCTGTTGAGCACTGGTAATGCTGCTGCTGCTGAGCACTGGTAATGCTGCTACTGCTGAGCACTGGTAATGCGGCTGCTGCTGCTGAGCACTGGTAATGCTGCTGCTGCTGCTGAGCACTGGTAATGCTGCTGCTGCCTTCTTCGCAGCCCCTGATGTTTCAAAACGACACTACAATACGGCTAAATTTTTTGTCTCTGGGCAGTAACGTTTTGGTGCTCGTGTGTTTTTGATGAGTTGTAAGCGAGTTACTGAATTTTGTAGTCAACTTCGCAAGAAAAGGTAGGTAGTTTTTAATCTGGAAAAAAACCCGTTTGCTGTATATTTTGTCTAGGTTAGGACTGCATTGCATGATGGTTTTAGTAGGCAAGTTGCAGGTAGGGATAATAAGACCCTGGATTCTTGGAAGATTCACTACTAAAACTCTCTTTTAATAAAACGTAACGTCGATATTTGCTGAAAAAATATTGTCATGCTCCCGTGTGTTGCATTTTCTCATTTTTTTTGGAAGCTCGTTATATTTTTTGACTATTAAGACCGGGTAAATAGTTCTTCCATTTCATCTATGTTGGTTTTAAAATTTCTTGCCTGAAAACTAGTAAAAGCTTGGAACATTCAAATTAAATATTTTCAAACATGTTTCCCATTCCTTTTTTCATTATTATTTTATCTGCTGAAGTGTTTTCTTTTATTTCTTATAAGAGTTTTCCAAGTTTCGCTTCTCACACCTCAGTGTATGAGACTTAAATGCTGTCTTATTATTTAGGGGAATGTTCTGTAATTAATTCTACCCTCCCAGTTAAATAAATTCTATCATTCAAGTCAAATAAATTTTACCCTAAAAATTCAATAAATTTTGTAATTTAAGTTAAAATATCATTTCACAATTACATTTGTTACTTAGTAGGTGTAACGTTAATTATTCCGCAACAACTCTGCGTCATGTTTTCATTGAGGTAGCGACTAAGTGTGATTTATTATATGGCAAGTTTTGAACAAAATAAAGAACACGTCACTAGGATATATCATATACTCCAACCTGTATGAATTGATTTTGTCACTGATATACTTCTTCAAATATGCGAACGTATGTCATACATATTACATTGAATCTAGTTTCAATTTATTTTGTTTTCAAACTGGTCGTCAAGGTGGCTAGATTACTGTAGCACTAGCCTGGTCATTGTAAGAGATGTCATACTGCAAGTCCGTTTGCCAACAAAACATGTACTGAATAAATAATTACATTGCCATGGGAAGAACATTAGGTAGGCAACACATAGATTCTTTTCTACGTTACTGCTGGATAATTGGTTTCAACTACTACAGAGGGTATATTTTTCCAAAGGACCCAGTTTTTTCAGGCTCGTATTATCTGTTATTTTTTGCGTCGTGTGGTTTACTGTGTAATAAATGTAATTGTTTCGCTATTTGAATCATGTGCAAGTATCTGTCGGCTATCATTGCTCGGATGAGAACGCAGTGAACGGAAGCGAATTGCTGTTTTTGTCGCTTGTTTCATAATGAGCAAAGCGGACAAGGTTGGTGAGCCCGCAACATGGCTGCTACCAATTAATTATTATTATTAATGGGCCGATCAATTTTCAGGCTCTAATCATTAAGCCGAATTAAATAAAGCAACCGTGAGAGTGCAACGGAGATCAAAGTATCAACTGCTATCGTCAGGAACGGTCGGAACTGTTCCAGTTGTATGGAATATTTGTCCCTACAACTTTACCTTTAAATAGTTTTAGGGTAACTTTACCACTCACATTCAAGTTCTTTTGAGTCTCCTGTTAAACGGATTACTTGTTCAGGATGCCGGCATTTGAAAGCAATGAAATCCCTACTAGTAAAATGTTTTCAAAATTTAGGACAACAAAGTTAAGAAAAGTATGATAGTTCCGTTATGCTACATCTTTTCACAAGGAGAAATGTGTGAATTATTTGTTTTAAATTACCATGCTCTAAGAACTGTTTTCAGGAGAAGAAATACAAGGATGACTGTAGACGCACGCTTTGTTATGCATTAGTCAAAATTAACGATGAAAAATTATCATATGCATATCATTGAATTTTTTTTAAATATCGATGAACTTTTTTAATTACAAAATCTTCCTTTTTTAGTCTAAATGGCTAATTTGTTAACCTGTCAGCTCAAGTTGTGATTAATTTATCGACCTGTCAGCTTAAGTTATGATTAATTTGTTGACCTGTCAGCTCGAGTTACTTTAAAGAACTGGAAAAAGTTAAAGTATTATTCTAATGATTATAACTAATGCATTGTATTTTCATGCAATTGAAAACGCTATACGTTGTAATAATCCAAGTAGCGAATGTCTATTAAAAATTGTACGATTAGTTACAGAAACAAAAAAAAATATCATGAATCTTTAGATGAATTACATTGAAGGCAGAATTCGTTTCTTATGTTTGCTTATCAGCTCCATGTAAACGTGCAGAAAAATTTTAAGAATGAACTTACTTTCTCAGTCGTGAAAATTTGACAAAAGATTCCCTTGAAAAACACACCATCATGAAAAATTCTTGGGTTTAAAATATATTACGTGAGACTGAGACTTGAAGTGGAGGTTATGAACACACTCTCTAATTTTAGTTCATTTCGAGAATGTTTCGTAAAACACTTCTATTAAATCAAGTTTCTATATGCTTCACTGCTTCAATCCACAGATTTACTTTCTATGTTGAAAGATTAAGATTTGTTGTTTCTTAAGAAATTCATGTCATCTGCGAGAAAGAGCATCAACTTAAAAATCTTAGAGTTCTCTCATATTAAAAAAAAATCTGAAAAAAACTCAAAATTCTGTACTAGCATTTGTCGAAAAGTTCAAAACTAATTTGTGCTCTCAAGACCTACTCTACTTATTGACAAAGGGCAAAGGTCTGTTCAGAAATTTTAAAAAATACCATCGAAATTGTATTTGATCGAACACTAAATGTAACTTTCTCCTAAATTTCTCCAACTAAATTTAATGAATTTATCTTCTCAACAAATCACTATTAGTCATTGAAAAGGTAGTCCGACACCTTCTACCTCTTTATTATCATGGTCGTTCATTAATGTATCTAATTGGTGTCCATCATTTATAAATTTCTTCGGGTTTATTATCATTCTCTCATTTACGGTCCAATGAACTTTGTTCCGCCTGTTCCATGACTGTTATTAATGTGCAATGTGGAAGACGGTCACGAGCTGCAACTTTTGAATATCATGAACTGACTGCTGTCTAAATGAGTGATGAGTGACACCTGGAACGTCGGTGGTTTCAAGCAAGTTCTTATTGAAGGCTAAATATTCATATTGCTCATTAACCCCTTCCCCGGCAGAAACGTGTATACATGTTTTTTCAAAATGTTCTTTTTTCAGTCGTCGACAAATATACTCGTCTAAAACTTTACCTTCAAAAACCAGCTACATACGTATATACTCGTTGATTTTAAGCCTTTGTAAGTCATGAACAAAAAAGTTCTTTATACAACCAAAATAAAAAAATTAGTGTGGAAAAAACGTTTTCAACAAAAAAATTGTTGGGGAAGGGGTTAACAGTGCATTCGTGAGGTATTCGTGAAGAATGTCTTCATAGAGAATACAGCTTGTATTAGGTTGTTACAAAATAAATGGCTGATTTCAGAAGCATGCGTTGGCCTTCGAGCAGCCATTATTTTTGTAACAACCTAATAGTTACTGAAAACTTTGGGCCTGCACTACATTGCTGGACTTGGAGTCTGAGTCAAGTAAAAGACCCTGGGAAATGTTTAGGAATTTTTTGAATGTTCACATCAAAACATTTCAGCGTATCTACTTTTCTTGTACTTTAAGATTTGCTGATTCTTTTTGATTTGGATTGAACTCTTTCTAATGGGGAAAATAAAACTGCAATTCCAGCAAAAAACTCGATAGTATTCCTTTTTTCCATATTATGAGGCATATGAACCACAAGCAGATAATTCTTCTGGATTTATTGACAAACTCGTAGAAAAGTTTTAAATAATATTATGAATGGATGCAAAAAGAATGTTTTCCATTGTGCACAGCCTTGATATGACTAGGTGGAGCTACCTCGGAGAAATACACTCCAGCCCACACCATCACAATGCAAGTTTTTAAGGGCTATAGAAATTAAAAACGCCTTCACACCTGACTCAAACTCCTTTTAAATGGTTTAATTTGTTTATTTATCATTGCAAACATGTCAATAAAATTGCGAAGCCACAAAATTTGTATTAATGTAAGTTTATATATAAAAAATATGACCTGTCTAATAGATCACACGCGGTCTCGGATGCTATCTATATTTGTTAGTCTTTTTAGGGCTAAGCGATACATGACCTCTCATAAACTTTTTCACTTCTGAAATTCTCTTACAGCGAATATTGTCGTGTGTGTCCATAATAAGATACCCCTGCCTCGTCTTACTCGTTCCTCCACAACTTGAAGCTTGGCATCCATTTTTTTCTTGGGCCTCTACGGGTGTGGTCAGCGTAGATGCGATAACTTTCTTTGGTTTGTGAGTAGAACTAGACTTGGAGCACTAACCTCTTAGCTCGACCTTGAATGCGGCCAGTCTCCTCAACCTGACTCATGTTGCGATAGGAAAGCTTTTTTCTCTAATGTACGGTGTCCAGAAGCTTCAATAATATGAAACTTGTCGGGTAATGAATCACAACAAAAGTACTTTACTCTATTTCATTTTAGTTCAATAACTTTCAATCTCTACCTAAATTTTAATACTAAAACGCAAGTTCAAATAGAATAGAATAGAATAGAATTAGGCTATAGGAACGAACCTTCTGGCCCATTCTTGGGTCGGATAATTACTTCGATAATTATTCGGTTGTTTACCCAAGTCCCATGCCGTATTTCTAGCCGCGTCAACTATGTCGGCAGCGGGATTCGAACCCGGGTCTTTCCGCTCGCAAGCAGATTCGCTCACAAAACGAGATTACATATTTTTTATGTGATATTGGACGAGACACAAGTACGTTGCAGGTAGCATAGTGCATCGAACCACACTCCCACGGGTGATGAAATGTTTTACTAAACATAGAGTTTAATTAATAAATGACTGAGTGGGCAAGTTTTGGTTCATTAAATATACGTTGAATACATTCCTCATATATACCCAACATAATTTGTTACCATTTATCAGATTTCCAGCAGTTTTTATTTATCGAAACCTGTGCATTTGTGATGTCAAGATTCCACCAAGAGTTGGTAGAATCTTAATACCCCTTCTGACTCAATCACCGTTATAGTCATTATGATAATTATGACTATAAAGTAATGTGATGAAACATGGGAAAATATTAAATATTTTTATGTTTTTGGCCTTGATAAATTTAGCAGAAGGTTTTGAATTTTGAAAAAGTAAATAGTTGTCAAGATTTGTCACTTCACTCGTTTTAAAATTTCTACAACTCGTCAAATTCTGTGCAATTTATTTACTAGCTGAAATTATCAGTATTGCATAAAAACGGATAAATATCAATTTGCTCAGCAATAACAAAAATTTTGGCCTTATTTGTATGCATTGATTGTGCCGTAATGTTTATAGACGCGCCGATTCTATCGCCTTTTGGCCGAACGACATCCATTGGATAGTTAGTACAAGTGTCAGGCCTCTACGATATCACAAGTCCTTCGGGAGAGCGAGAAGTGAGAGGCGTCTCCCTCTTTAACTACATGAAATACTCTTTAAAAGGTGACCCTCCTACGTGAGAACAAATTGCCAGGGTATATTAACTATTTCGATCGCGCGTTGCTGACGCCCTGTCAATGCCCACAGCACACCAGCATAAATTGCCTTCACTGTTGAACGCGAGTTCCATTGCAATTGATATCCCACTCTGGTGCTGCCAGTCATTGCTTGCACTCCAAGCACATATACTCCCATTTAACTTTTCGTAATTGACCCGTAATTCAGCACTGCAGAAGTGGTTCTATTTAAGTATCATTCATCAGCGTCAAATCGTGAAGTTGAAGTGTATCTGGACCTGTCGACGAAGTTCCATCAGTCGACATTGACCTCTTGCTTGGTTTCCCCTCTGGTAATGAACAGATGAACGAGTGGTAATGAATACGCTAACCAAGATGACCCGCTCTGATATTTATATGAGTAGTCAATAAAACTTGCAAGGCTGATGCCTGCAGATCTCATTTCATTGATAGCCACTCACATGCACTGAGGCTGAGAAGTTCAAGCACGTTGCAACTGGAGGTGTGTCTCTCATAGACAGATACAGAGTGCGACGACATAAGTTCTTTTTGCGAAAGGAACGTCCTTGGAAAAGAGTAAATCATGTCACCGCACCCTGTATTAGAAGTATACAATAATAAATTTATTTATTCCTCTTTCTGTATCTTGAAAGATTTTAACGCTTACGTTCTTTGTTCAGAATTTATCTGCAGTGGAAGAAAGCAATATAATTAGAATTTGAATTTCATCTTTTTAGCTGGAGGTACACCTAAGATACATTCCTTGAATAGATTCGTTTAAAAACTACAGCTCATTATTTGTTTTATTTTGAAATTAATCGAAGGAAGTGGGAAGGTAAATCGTTGCAACAGAACTTTAGCAAAACAAAAGATTTCTTATGAACTTTAAACAGTTCTGTAGTAACTTCATCACTCATTTTCAAGTTTCACTCTATATGTAGAGTTTTCATTTCATACATTTTTATTTCTTGAAAATTGTGGTCTCTTCTGCTTTTGATCGAAACTTGAGAATTATCATTGAACTGCGCAAATAGAGTGAAGGAAACCACCCATCCCTCTCCACTGGTATCTAAATTGAAGCCACTATCTCACACAACCTACTCTCAATAGTTCGTTTTATTTCTTATTAATTGAAGCTGCTGCTAGGTAGTACAAGGGACTTTCACTTTAACTCAAATATTCTAAAAGAAAAGTATCCAAATTATTAAAAAAAGGACAGGCTTCGCAATTGTTGTGAATTGGTGCTTGGCATCATATATAGCGATAGTGGTTGTATTTCTTTTGTCTTTCTTTCATTTCGAAACGACATTATCAGCCTGGGTAAGAGATGACTGCAACATATGGTCCTCCGTTGCCCACTCAAGCGTCTTAAGCTCTCTAGAAGAGAGGGAAAGCTCTGCTGCTTTGCCAGTCAATTCATGATTTGAAGTTTCATATGAGCTTTGTTCGCAAGTATGTACTAAAAACACAGTGTGTAGCAGTATGCGGTATAATGCTGCTAACTCTGAACATGGCAGAGGTTTAAATAGCAAGAAATGACAAGATTTCTCCAAACCGAGAGCTAGAAAATAAGTTGTGTATCGTGCCTTAGTTCAGCGATACTTTCTTTTCATGTACTCCAGCATCGTTTTCAAGTACCACTGGAAATAATATTTTATCGTAATCAGACGCTGGAAAGTAAAGACTCTTCAAATTAAATTAAATAACTAAATTATTAAAATCATTACTCGGAACTTGAATCGGTTTTTAGTACTTTGAAAAAAGAATATTTATCATGGTTTGCACTAAAACGCTATGTCTACGACCAGGGAAACTTTTAACGCCCCTGTATGTTTGTAAACATCGCCCATTTTCTCCCTTCAGACATTGAAACAAATGCTGAAGAAACACAAGAGAAATACGATCGATATTAACGCAAGTGCTGAACTTCCTTTTATACTCCGAATGCCTACAATTCACCCGCTTATGCGTCTGTTTAATCTTTTCTATTAATTATAAAAAGAGGCGGAATATGTGTTATAAAATTTGTTTCGACTGCAGAAACGTAATTTTCAGTATCAAAAAGTTAGCAGCAAGATTGAAATAGCATTTTCAAGGAAAAAATGCATACCTACCTCAAGTGTTGTTTTTCCAAATTTGTTTTCATAATGATTTCACTTGCGATGAACTAATATTCCTGCATTGTCATTGTTTCATTAACTATTTCTTTATTTCATGATATACTGTAGTTATAGCCCTGTTTTGTTAGTACTTTTAATTCATCAACTAACTTAAAATTTTCATTGTTAGTTCCATTACTCCATTTACTGACCTAAAATCTTAATTGAAAGTTCCATTACTTCATTTAATAATTTAAACGATTACTTTATTTTCCTTTTAACTGAACAAATGTTTTTGTAGCAATTTTAATGAGCGCGATACCTTGTTCATTTGATTCCTTGAATATATTCAACTTCGAATACTTGTGTGTAGAAAATATTGCATGTTTCGAAAAATCGAAGAAAACGTAAAATTTGATTTAGCGTAGTTCTTACAAGCGGTCTTCCTGAATACATAAATATTATTAGGTTTTCGAATCTAGAATTTTTTCTACGACGAGCAATTGGGCGCTTAAAATGACTTATTTTATTCGTATATCGGTTCTTCAATTTCATAAAAAACTACCCCGTTAAACAGGTCTTATAATATAAAAGTTATGACGCTATCATGAAGTGCGTTTTGTTGGCTACAAAGTAATAGGGTTTTCAATAATACTTCAGAGTTTCCTCTTTATAAATTCTTGATCTATCGATCGTGCTTGGTTCATCAAGGAAAACGGCGCGAGTGAATACAAAACTTCGAGATAAATATTCTAGGAACAGCTCTTCCTCTGATCGCATCTCGCATGCGCTTCCTCTTCAAGCTTTACCTTAAAAATGTGACGTAAAGAATTCCCTTGTGAAGCCTGGCTATTCTTCCGCGTTTCTCTCACAAAGACCTGTTAATTTGGGTATTCGTATTCATTTGGCGTTTAAATACGAATTAAAGGAACTCTCGAGGGCAGATTGGAACCTGACACATGACCACGAAGCTCTCTGACGCATAATTCACACGCTTTAGTTCGTTTGGATGTCAAGTTATCATAAGGAATTTATCATTCACACAGGAACTGTACAGCTTTAAAATGTGTCTAGAATCATAAAATGGTACTTCTGTTGTTTGTTATAGCTTGAAAAAATATTTTTAATGAGATTTTATCCCATGTGAAACGTTGATGTGTAGTCAACTCATGTCTTCTCAAAAATACACGAGTTTGCTACTTTGTGTTTAGCATTATGCTTGAAAATATCATTTTTAATGAATGAATGTTGATATTTATTTACTTCTTGGTATATTTTAGGTGAAAACTGCAGTTTGCTTTATGTTCGTTGTTCATGATGCTTGTAGAAGATAGAAACGTTTAATGGATAAAGAAAATTCTATTGGTAGCTATGTTGCTGAACAGTTTGTGAACGATGAGGTTTAATTTACCGCCAGAAGTTGCACTTTTGCCGAAAAGTGCTGCCAATTCTGCAGGGTGACTCTAATTTAACACGTTAAGTGCGATACGACCCACCGGTGGGTCACTCAGGTTAGGTTCTGTAATTTTTTCAAAGCTTTCTAGTGACTGTGTGTACAAAGTAAAGATTTGCACCGGCTAGACAATCGCACTCAACGTGTTAACTCTCACCGAGAGGGTAGGAGCTAGCGTTTCCCTTGGGTTCTGAGTGAGAAATCTAAATTATTTCATTGTAAAATATGTATCCCGAGAAAATTACTTTCGAAAGACTCCTATTTTTTATGTTCTGTGTTGTTTAGCCTTTTCAGAACGGATACAGAATATAGTCTATAGTAACTTTACAGTTATTTTTAGGTTATTAAGGGTGTTCACTACTCTGTCAGATGTAGAACTAAAGCAGAACATAAATTTCATTATTGTAGGAATGTTTAATAACCATCGTACTTCTTTATATTATTTAACCTCAATTATTCATTCTTACTTTAAAATAATTTTGTATCATATTCAGGCGTGAAAGGGTTAAAGTTTGTTTGTGCTTCTTGTAGTTCTCACCGAGTCTTAATGAATGATAGAGACGTGGTGGGAATAAAGACTAACATCTAATGAATTGTTACTACTATCAAAAGAGCTTTATTCTTTCTTCGCATGAAACCGTTCCTTGCATTTGTAGTTGCTACATTGTGTAGTCAACGTGCAGTGTAACCCAAATATCATAAAATCACGCGTTATATCATGGTAAGAAATTGTGTACATTCAAACGCTTCACTGTTTTTCGACTTTGGTTTCTGTAATACAAGTTTTTTATTCGTTGATTTCCTTATGCTGCCTTTAATTTTCTTAAAATTACCAATACTTCTGTGAAATATATTTAACCCTTTAGCGACCAAGTGGACTATTCGGTTGCCTTTCACGGTCTTTGGGAGAATTGGTCTAATAATTAAACATTGAGCAATATGAGGTTGCTACTAGGTTTGAACGCTTCGGCATGTTACAGCGTCGTTCTTTTGGCTGCCTGGCTCTCAGCGTGCTTCATTGCATGTGTACAGACGGTCTCTGTGAGCTTAAATGTAGAAACTAGAAAAACAAATTGGTCGCTAAAGGGTTAAGCGTTGAATAGTGGATAGCAATGGTGCTGGATTGCTATAAAATGCGCGATATTTTTCGTTATTAATACTTTTTCCGTTCAATATCGAAATTCTTTCAAAAAGTGGCATCGGGTGGCAAATGAAACGAGGTAATAGATTAAAAACATGTAAACTGTTTTCACGTGCGGATGTACTAGTAACATTATAAATAACGAGTAAAAAGTGTCACAGAAGCCGCGGGGCGAAATCAAAGTGAAGTGTATCACGTTCTTTCAAATGAAATTTTGAAAATCTATCCAAGCTTTTCAGCACTGAATTCATTTTGCATCCTTTTTCATTTCTTCAGCCGAGACAGAGTGAAATCTTTTAATAGAAAATGCGCTTCCATCTATCAAACTTGGCACCCAACCTTCAGTCACAGAGTCAATATCATCGTTTCTAAGTCAGCCCACCGGGTCGTGATGATAGCTTCTCTGAGGTGTCATCTTTCTGTAATTTATCGCTTCATGACTTGATGGAATCTTGAAGACGACACTTCACAGACGGTCGAACTCATCAGTCGTCACCACTGAAGCCTGAACAGTCACCTCACCTACCGTTGCATCATACGCTTGGCTTTGTCTTCCGACGATTTGTGTGCTTCCACAAGGATTTATTTGGTTTTCTAACTCTTCTTTATTCTCTTACTATTCACTTACCAAATGATTTTCGGTTGAACTTTCGTTTGAGGTATAATTGATTTTCGGTTTCCCGTATTCATTCTTCATTCCCTAGTGCTGGTCGATATTCGTATTAATTTTCAATTGAAAGTTTCCAAGTACGTATTTTAGTTGGGGCCCAGATTGTAGAGTAACCAAAATTTTGTTAATTACGCAACTTCAATGAAAATTGTAGGCATAAATCTTATCAGAAAGAAAAATTATTACATATTTTCATATTCCGCATATTTAGGAATTATTTGGCCGCACGTGTCACGCATTGTGTGAAATAAAATATTAATCCAGCGTTTGACCAATGAACTCTTCAATTAAATGAAATTTAAATAACACAAGAGAATGCCTCACTCCCTAGAATGAACTGCATTTTAAAGTTCATCAAATTTCATCGAGAGAACTCAAATACCATAATGCCTTGGACCAAAAAGACTAGAAATTTTGTTAATACAACTTCTGAACTCGCTGAGTGGTAGGGGAAGGGACTCCATCTTGTAGAAACAAGAAAACAGAGTCTCTGAATTTAGATGTATCCCAACGAACAATTTTGACACGAAAAAAGGTCAAAAACACTCCTATACAATTATTTTTCAATTAGGATAAGAGGTTTTTTGTTCGTAAAACCTCATAATGGTGCGAATGATAACCGAAGAAAGCTTTGTATTACTATATTACTTCGGTCAAAAACATCATAAACCACGTAAATCGAAAATAACTTCTTCCCCGGCTGTCTTGGTGACTCTTCGTAAAAAATCTTAATAGTTTCTTTCATTTCATGGGCTTAGAAAGCCGTTATCTTTTGAACTAATTAAATATTATATTCTGGTCATTCTTGAAAACTCTTAACACTGTTCGACAGTAGCGTTGAATTTGGATGTCCGATTTCTTGCATTTGATTTGGATTTCATAGCTGCTTCTCTCGAAAGCTTCTGTTAAGCACAGAAGCGAGCCTGTGGTGCGCTGCAGGAATTTTCAACAATAATAGCTACTACCAGCCGCTTTCAATGGCTCTATGATTTCGTTAACCCAAATCAGCAGACATATATCAGTAAATTCTGCACAATTTTGTTAGCAAATTTTTGAATGCACTCCTTCACATTAATTAGTTGTACGACGATAAGAATGTCTGAGATGAACATCAAACAAATTCATTTTTCATAAATATTTACCAATAGAATAGTCATTATCAATGTGAGGTTGAATTTTAGCCTCGAAGTAGTGAATGTAAATTAGGACAGAAATCGGCATTAAATACTGGCTGCCTAAAACCCTGAAAATTAGGAGCAAAACGCCAAAGCTTTTTAAGATTTGTAGCACATTTTCCCTAGTGAATTTTTTTTTTTGATCTTCTAATTTCCTCGACTAAATTACCATCTTTGCCTTCACTATTTTCCCGATCAAACTGTTACCCTTACCTTCACTATTCTCCCCGATCAAATTTTTCCCCTTGCCTTCCCTATTTTCCGGATCAAATTTTTACCCTTACCTTCACTATTTTCCCCGATCAAATTTTTACTCTTACCTTCACTATTCTCCCCGATCAAATTTTTCCCCTTACCTTCACTATTCTCCCCGATCAAATTTTTACCCTTACATTCACTATTTTTCCTGATCAAATTTTTAGCCTTACATTCACTAATTTTCCCGATCAAATTTTTACTTTTACCTTCACTATTTTTCCCGATCAAATTTTTACCCTTTCACTATTTTTTCCGATCAAATTTTTACCCTTACCTTCACTATTTACCCGATCAAATTTTTCCCCTTACCTTCACTTTTCTCCCCGATCAAATTTTTACCCTTACATTCACTATTTTTCCCGATCAAATTTTTACCCTTACCTTCGCTATTTACCCGATCAAATTTTTACCCTTACCTTCACTATTTACCCGATCAAATTTTTACCCTTACCTTCACTATTTTTTCTGAAAGACGACGCCAGTGCGGCTAGTACGTCTGAGTCGTAGGAGGTCATGTTCCTGAAGGTCGAGCACTCGAACCAAGATTGATTACCGAATTCGCAACAGCGACAGGGTGTTTTTGGCTCTCCATTTTACGTAAATGTTGTACCGTTGAGTTTACAAAGGATTCAGATACGAACACAATAGTTCTGCTTTCAACATTGTGCTCGAAGCGTGTTCAAATTTCTGTGAAGAAGTTTCTTTTTAATGTCGTTCTTTGTGTCGTGGATCTAACTAGCTGGGGTCATGATCGGTTTTTCGTGTATTTTTATGGGTAGAAAAAATGATCAATTTTTTTATTTGTTTTACCACATCGAGCTGCGATGTCGCTAAGGAAGTGTGAGTTTCTGAAGTTTATTTTTTTATTCCATGGCAATCCGCGCTAAGAACTTAACTGATCGAAGTTTAACTGTAATATAGAACATTACGAGGTCAATTTCAAGTCGATGTTACGTAGAGTAAGCGATGACGCTGTTGAAAGCACAACGTGGGTGAAAGAATGTAAAGGCAAACATTGGTAACCCCGTGAAATCTGTTACATTCCTATGGACATTTGACCCTTTACCTCACTCGTGTTACAAATACTAACTTGGACAAATACTCTTCGTTGCAAAAGTCCAAAGGTGTCATTTCATGACTACGGAAGGTATTCCAAAAATGTTTTTATTTCACAGCAAGTCACAATGTTCCGACTGGTATGAATTTTTCAAGACTGAGTACGCGTGATTTTAGAAGCTGCTTACGAATAAATATTGACGTTTTCTGAAGACTTACTGCTAATGAAACAGCTATCTCAAGGAGAGTATTTTGTGCCTGAAAATTACAAAATGTGAATCTTCTGTTAGTTTGCCAAATGAGATAAAATGCATTGCAAGTGATATCCTTGGGGTTACTTGTTGAAAAAATATTAATTTTCCTGGTCATAGACCACATTGTTCCTTATTGAAAATTTTCCTAACTACGAACGTTAACAATGGTTCCGCAATTTTGGTCTCTTGCATATGAGACTCGAAATGAATATAAATTTTATCATCTATTTACCGGTTTCGCTTATACTGAAAGAATTTGATGTTTAGAATGAGAATCAGTCATCTTTTGATCACTTTTGAATCTAACAAAAAACTTGGATGCAAATTGCTTATGTTTGTTAGGTGCGCATTTCCCTACCAATTCTTGCTTGAAATATAAGGTGAATAATTGTAATTACAGTATAATATTAGGTTTAAACTAGTATTTTTATTCTATATGAGGAACAGATATTTAGTGAGAGCAGCTGTGGAAAACCAGATGCCAGTCAGTTCTCTTGCTCTAGTTCTATTGTAATTTTAGTGCGATACAAATGCCAGAGCTACACGCGCGTACAACAGAACATAGATGGTTAAACCATTCAGCCCAAACGGGGATCGATTTGGCTCCAACGAACTAACATTTATTGTTATTTAGTCACAGAAAACATCGCTACAGTTGTCGAGCTATGTGTTAGTGTTTCTGTTTTCTCAATGAGTCAAAAATTCTACGATAAGCAAGGTTTCAATAATTGTTTTTGGTAGGTTACAGTTGTTGTCAGTTCAAATCCATCGTACTTGCTTTTTTCCTAAATTAACATTCTCAGGCAACTCTATTTCAGTATAATTTGGAAAAATAGTTTAATTCTACGAGCATTTCCAATAGTCTGATCATGAATTTATACAGGAATGTTAAAGTTTTCGCATTCAAAAAATAACATGTAGCAAGAACGTTCATATGTGTAGCCTATTCTGCTCTGTTTTCTTCGAAAGACAATAAATTTCTTCATTTTTTTATTGGTAGAGGATCAATGAGTGTGACCAAGTAACAACGTATTAAAAAATCGCCATTGCAACTAAAAATAAATCTGTAGTCCAGTTTGTACACTGACTATTACAAACAAGTATTCCATTGTACAAATTTTCACCTTAAAATACACGTTACATAGTAGGATACATCTGTGACTAGTATGAGTCCCATTGAACTTTAATCAGTTACTCTATTACTAGATTATTACCCTTTGAATAAGGTATAAAGTGATAGTTGTATTGATGTTATGTTCCCCATTGATTAATAATAAAATATTTATGTCTTAAATTTTAAAAATGTTTAAATTTTCAGTAATTACTATACGATTATGACAGTGATTTTCGAATGTTGAATTTAAACAAGACTGAAATTTTTGATTTGTACTCTGATTGATAAATCGTGATAGGGCCTCAAAATATTATTTTCATTAATGTACGGAATGCTTGAAAAATAACGAGACTTGTTACTTGTCTTCTGCACTGCACTTGAACCGGGAGCAGCATCCCGGAAATACACGACGATGCTCCCGGTACCGGAGCTCTGGAGTACGACCTATTGAAAGGTCACCAAAAATGTCACCACATTCCACTTTGCTCAGTCCATGCTTTGTTTCTTGGAATCGAATTCAAATATTGTTGGTACTATCTTATTGAATTAAATTCAATTTCAATTCACACTATTTTATCGAATTTAATTCAACTTTAATTCACACGATTTTATTGAATTTAAGTCAACTTCATTTCATTCTACTTTAGAGAGAAGCAAAATGTTTCTTGAAGATGCAAAAAGTCGACTGCATTTTTTCATTCTAGAATAACGAGGAACGTTATGAAATATTTTCAGAAATTAAAAAAATTATTATCACAGAAATGGAGCACGGTATAAAATGTCGATTTGAAACTTGGGTTTGAAATTTTTTGTTAGATTTATGATTAAAAGTATGTTTAAAAACTGATAACGATTCAAATAGAAAAAGAATTTAATATTTCGCTCCTGCTCCTGTAACTAAAATTAAAAACATATGTTTGGAAAATTACATCAATAAGCTCATGTAATTCCAAATGTCTTTACTATACAAAAATGAAATAATTGATAGAAGCTTAAGTTTTTAATTGTATTTAGGGTTTGGTTTCGTCGGATTAATTACAGCATTCTGTTCCTTCCTTCCTTCCTTCATCACTTATTGTGGGACTAAAACAGATTTTCTCCCCTGTTGTCCATATAAATGTTAACCCCCTGGGAAATTCCCGGTTCTATTTAAAGGCGTGCATATGGAGTGCAATTTTTTTTGAGGTGGCAAAAATAAGGAGTCGCTTTTCGATAAATTTAAAGTTGCATTTGGTATCAGACAACACACCAAGTCCTGCCTTAATGTCACCGCACCTAGACGGCCTTGTATGACTGAGGTTTATTAAACATCCCACGTACGAATTTATCCTCTATGAATTCAGCAACTTTTGCAGAAGTTCGCTGCCTTGCTCAGCATGTCCACCCGTAAGATGATTTAAAACATGGATATGTAAATTCCCTGTATCTTCAACAAGTTCGCGGCCCTGCTCAGTATTTTCGTCAGTAAGATGACTTAAAACATGAATGCTTAAAGCCCTTGCATCTTTAACAAGTTCCGGAATGAGGGAAGCCCCTCACAAAGAAGCACTTATAATAATTATGAAATCAATGGGCATCACGGGTAAGTTACGATCAATATTTATACGTGTAAAATAAACCTGAAAGCCCGAAGGGCGTCACATGTAAAAGGCCTGTGACGTATTACGTGCAGTCAGATAGGTACAGAATTGTAAAACAGTTTGTGTATTGGATTGCAAGAATTATTTTAGGAAAATAAAGTGTCTGAGTGAAATCATCAAATGACTAAAATCAAAATTTGATTAGCTGGAAGTTATGATAAACTGGAAATTTATAATAAGAATGGAATTCACGTGTTATATGACCTTTTGAGGTTTATATAAAGGGGTGAGGTGGTAGCACTTAAAAAGAAACACATTCCAGACATCTCAAGCTATGAACTTTTTTCCCGTTAAAATTGCCGCAACTTGGAACAAGCTGCCAGAAAACATAGTTTCTGCTGGCACTGTGAACACATTCAAAAATCGTCTCGATAAATTTTGGACTACGAACCCCCCCAGTACTACATCCTACTAACTATGTCCCTAA
>VCRD01001406.1:114851-137190 GCA_006783055.1 Trinorchestia longiramus
TGGGAATAAGCTGTGGTATGTGAACAAGCTGTGGTATGTGAACAAGCTGTGGTATGTGAACAAGCTGTGGTATGGGAACAAGCTGTGGTATGGGAACAAGCTGTGGTATGGGAACAAGCTGTGGTATGTGAACAAGCTGTGGTATGTGAACAAGCTGTGGTATGTGAACAAGCTGTGGTATGTGAACAAGCTGTATTATATGAACACACAAAATTAACTGCAATTGAACCACGTTACCTGCAGCGTACATCTCCTGCTATCTGTTAAGCTATCACATTTTTATTTGAGCTTACTAATGTTAATGTTTTGTAATGTGGTTTTTAAACTGATTGGAAACAATGAAAAAATGTTTATATAATATTTCAAATAGATCTTTTGCTGTAAAATTTTGTAATTTCATATCTAATTTAACGCCATCAAATACACAGGTTTACGTTTCATTATAAAGATACAGTACAGATTTGTTACAGATTTGATACAGTACAGACTTGTTTTTGATTTTGATTCTCGGGTTGGGGAGAAATTTATACCATTTGGGAAAAAACTTGTGTAAAATCTTATTTGAAAACTTGTTCGTGCAGAAATGGGTCAAGTATCAAAATTATGTCTGTCAAAATTAGCATAAATTCATCTACTGGAAATGCATTAAAAATTACTAGGCAGATGGACAAAGTTATCGAAGTTATTGCCGAAGTCGTCTTTTCTCAAGTATTTTATTGAATTGATTTAAATGTTTTATTGTTGTTAAATGTTTATGCAAAGAATAAGCGACCACTTTCCACTTTAAAATCTATTCCACAGCGCATACAAAAATTTCTGCTCTGTACGTGACTGTACGGGATCGGGATTTTAAACACTTTCATGATCTGGAACTATCATAATTTTGAAGCTGAAACTTCTTCTAACTGAATAAGAATTTTTTCTTCTAGAAATTTTGCGTCCTGGTCGAAAAGTTACAGCTGATTCTTTTCGATTTCAGTTGAGAAGAACTCGGAGCTACCGAAATTATTGATGGGACAAAAATGGGAAAAATCCACGGATTTTAATACTAACATTCAACTTACTCTGTGGAATTGTTCCGGCAGAATTCGAAGAGCTAAATGAAAGCAATAAAATTTTAAATCAGGACTTAGAGTTGCAAGAAAATTCGAGTAAAGATTTTTTAATAAGTGTTAAACCACATTGAAATCAGTCTGTTTGAATTAGCAACCATCCTATTTCATTGCTTCTTCTGTCATCCATATCTTGGAGAAATCTTTCTCAAAAGTCAACTTTTCCGAAAACTTCCGATTCTCGAACTTTCCATTTTTGAAAGTATTTTTTTTTCAGTTTGACAACGCGACTCTTGTAAACGACATCGCGTTATTGGAACTGTTGACGCCTGTCAGACAGAGGCCTAACATCGATGCCATTTGTATGCCCAAGAAAAACGACTTCAAGGAAGGGAGCAAATCTAAGTGTTATGTCACCGGATGGGGCCGAAAAGACGAAGGTGATTAACATTTCATTTTTTTATATTATACGTTTGATATTGGTTTAACCATAATTTCTATTCTAATATTTATGCGTGTCAAACATGAACGATGCTAACAATAATTATTTCAATATCGTTGTATCATAAATAATTAATTCGAAAGAGGTCAAATGACTTTTATCTTTATAATATGTGTATTTGCATTCTGTATTTCCGTCTTTGTGAATGCTGGACCTGGAGGAAGAATCGAGAACTACTCTTCTTACGGTCAGAACTCTTTTATTTGTTCACGGGAGCACCCAAAAATACGCTTATGACCTTTGCTTTGCTAACACTTACTGATCTTTTCTAGAGAATTTTGAAGTTATTCACGACCCTTTTCATCCTAAGTGCAAAGTTCAACTAACAGCACAGTCATTACGAATTCTAATTTTCAAAGAGCGAACACTGAAAATTTTCAAAGAGCACCCGTCATATTTAGGTGATCACTAATAATGCATTCTTGTCCCTCTGTTGTCACTGGAGGCCACCTTTGTGCAAATTGAATCGTCGTCTTGGATGTCTGGAACTTCAGGAATTTCATTTAGTATTCAATCTTAAATTCTAGCAGTCGTTCTCGGCCCCACCATTGTAGTCCACAACTCAAATCAAAATGTGTACATGTTTCCAGTATTATAAAAAGTTTGTTTCATTTGACAAATTATGCAAAGACATGCAGTTTTGTGCATTAGATAAAACTTGTTTTGAAACACTGAATCTCATTAAAAATTAGCATACTTCAACTTGCCCACTAAAATATATTCCTTATTTCCTCCGTGGGCTCATAAAAAATCATTGTAAGTGTCCTTGTCTACAGTTAATTTTTCTGAACGTCGAGTAGCAAAATTTAAATTAATTTAAGGTATGAATATTTCTCCTTTATAAAAATGTTACTGATGTACGTACACATATTTTCTGCTTGAGTACATAATTATTCCATACAACTGGATAGATCACAGGTGAAAAGCCAGAAATTTTGCATTTCATTCATTATTCGGTAAAGTTGTTCATCTCTAAAATTACTCGGTTAAAGAGCAGTAAATGTTAATGTTTGGCCTTCAATAAAGCATAATTATTGAAAATTTGCGTATGAACTAAATCATGTTTTAATTTTACTAAATACGAAATCTATGAACAAGTCCACTAAGCTCAATCACTCGTATTGGCGCATCAGAAGTTTAGAAATAATACTTTTCATTCTTAGTTTCGTCTTTTTTCTACTGGTTGTTCCTTTTCTCTCTTAGTTGTTCCTTTTCCCTCTTAGTCTTTCCTTTTCCCTCTTAGTCTTTTCTTTTTCCTCTTAGTTGTTCTTTTTCCGTCTTAGTTGTTCCTTTTTCATCTTAGTTGTTCCTTTTTCCTTTTTGTTCTTCCTTTTTCTTTTTAGTTCTTCCTTTTCTCTCTTAGTTCTTCCTTTTCCCTCTTAGTTCTTTCTTTTTCCTCTTAGGTTTTCCTTTTCCCTTTTAGTTTTTCCTTTTCCCTCTTAGTTTTTTATTTTCCCTCTTAGTTTTTCCTTTTCCCTCTTAGTTTTTCCTTTTCCCTCTTAGTTTTTCCTTTTCCCTCTTAGTTTTTCCTTTTCCCTCTTAGTTCTTCCTTTTCCCTCTTAGTTCTTCCTTTTCCCTCTTAGTTCTTCCTTTTCCCTCTTAGTTTTTCATTTACCTCTTTCCTAACAACTCGTACTCGATCAAATCAAAACGGAACGTGATTGGACCATTTGCAATTCCACTCACAAACCTCACTTTGAAACTCTCTCACATGTGACACATCTTCCAAATTTCCCACATACGTCTTTTTCCTCCCCCATTCTCATCTCGTTTACCCTGCATGTCCTTTGTAATGTTCATATTGTGGTTTTGTGGCAGCGTCGAGCCACAGCGTGGTGCTGAAGGAGATTGGAGTGCCACTGTGGCACAACCGCGACTGCCAGGCGGCTCTGCGCCAGCAGTTTGGGCCGGGATACATTCTGCCTTCGACTGCCATCTGCGCAGGCGCAGAAGGAAGAGACGCCTGTGATGTAAGTTCCATTGGAATGAACGCATGGTTGTTAAGGCTGGCCTAAGGGAACTGTGAAACCAAATTTTCCAGCATCGAATACCTCAAAATCTTGTGATGAGATTGTTAATTGTAAATAAGATTTCACAGGACCACAGTACCTCCAAGGTTTTCGACCTGCTGATGGAAGAAATCTTGTCCACTTAAACGGTCTGAAAATCAGAAAGTATATACTAAACTGAGCTCATAAAAGTACATTACCATTCGTCGAACAACCTTCAATTTTTTTGTGTTCTGTTTTAGAATCTATTCTCTATCTAGCTACAATATTATCCAAGACCGATTCTGTTATAATTAATACCAAAATATTAAATTGAACATGGCTGATTTCATGAATGTTTTTACAAAAACTTTATTTTTCTGTTAGATTTTATTGTTTACAATAATTTTGTTGCTTGGATTTGACTTTTTTCTTTTGACGTGAATTTTTCAGTCAGATAATGCAACATTTGTTCCAAAATTATCAGACTTAAATTTTTTTCCAACCATCTTGTGTCCTAAGAATTGTTCTCTATCAAAAAATATTTGCTAATCTGCATTTGAGACTTCTTTTATTTGTCGTTTCTCAGCAAGCCGTTGTAATTTATTTCTGCTAACCTGATGACACTTTTAAAAAGCTGTTCTGTGTACACTGCACCTTGAAGTCTGACTTCTAATTTGGATTGAAGTCTGACTTCAAATTTTGACTGAAATCTGACTTCAAATTTTGACTGAAATCTGACTTCAAATTTTCACTGAAATCTGACCTCTAATTTTAATTGAAATTGAAGTTGATTAAATTTAATCCGACTTGGCGAATCTAATTTCAATTCATTAAGGCAAGGACAAATTGCGCCTAAGCCTCAGAGCACCAAAGAGTCACCTGAACTCACGCCAACTGATCCAGCGGCTCAAAAAGACGTGATGTTTTTCTTCATTCCTGTTCAGATGTCTTCTTTAATGAACGTATCAATACTGTCTTTGTTATTCAATACCACACGTGTACAGTGCTACAAGTAAACACACATTACAACAACTGCGAAATAGAACTCTTTTTCACTAAGTTTTGTTCAATTAAACTTACTGTTCATTAACTTAATTAATGATCCACATCGATTTTTACCTCCGTGCATTTGAAGAAAAAAGTTTTCGAAGCTTTCCGCAACAATTTTTATCGCAACTCATGCATCATGTATGTATTCGTTTATGATGAAATGAAGTTTATATATAATGTAATTTTTAAATACATTGGAGTGTTGAAGTACATTCATTGTGTCATGAACTACACCACGTTTTCCTCTATATAAGAAACGATACCGTAGACAGATCTGAATCACAAGGATTTGTTAAAGAAAACATTCCAGTGATATGAATTTAACCCCGCAAGAAATCCTGCTTGTTTACGTGCATTTTCAGATGTTCCAGTTCTTTTAATAGACATTCCTCTTACAGTATTAGACAATCTTCCTGGAAGCATTGATCTGCCTGCATTTAGGCTACGGGCGTGTCCTGGATGAAATTTTCCTCCTCTTTCCTCTGCTGTTCTTTTGCCTTTTAGCTTACATTAGAATCATTGGAGCAGCGTGGTGGTGGTGTCATACTTGCATCCCCTTGAGTTCATGTTTTTATTTTTCGTTTGTTTTTCCCGTTCAAAATATCTCTTTCATACAATAAAAAAGTAGTGCACTAGACTGAGCCTTTTTCGGGATACCAAACCTCCAGAAGCGACCTCTTCTGCCTCGCTAAAATTCACCGCAAGTCATGTCTTCGTTCTCATCTCTGTACAAGGCACTAGATTGCTGAGATGATTCGGGCCAATATTTATTTGCTCTCAATTTTTATCATCCCTATGGGGTGCACAACAATCATTGTGCTGGTTTCGTTGGGATAATAAAATCAACAACAGATTTTCTTACAATATAGTTCAACAGAGGATATAAAATTACCCAAATCTTTACGAATCTGTAAACGGTATTCTTTTGTATCATGCTGCATTTACATTACAGACAGCAATACTTAATGATAGCGTTACATCATTGGAGTATATTGTATCTTCTAGCATTCCATATCGCACTTTTTGTTGTTTTACAGTGTCTCTTACCCCTATCCTGCCGTTAGCATATAAATGTAAGGCCGAAGTCTTTCACCTAATGCAGGGAAGCTCGTTCATTATCATATCACCAAATTTCGTTAAAACTGCGCCTTTAATTCTAAAATTCAATACTCTATTTATGATTTGCTACGAGAGTACCTTCAAATTTTGAGAGATCGAAGAGACCCGGAACATGAAGACCCGTTCAATTTGGACTTGTCAAAGACATCTCTGAAATTACTTCAACTGAGCTCCTCTGAACGAGTATCCGAGAGCTGCCTTTGATCTTCCTTTGATGATCGGCGGTGACGCTCTTTGAATTATTGGATGCCCTATCGTCAATATATCTAGTGCCTCTTGGTACCTTTTTAATACAGCGAAAAGGAATCGGTGCTCAATTTCGGAGTCCATACGAGGCTTTCTACAAGACTACTGCAGGTGTCATTTTTAAACAAAGAACTTTATAAGCAATTTTCTGGTACCTGAACCACAGTAATCGATGACTTTTTAAATGAAAAATTATATATCAATTAAATTGAGCTGTGTATTTGTGATGGTGATGTTGGAGAATTCACGTTGTTCTACTCATCGAGTTTCAAGGCGTGGACTTCAAAAATGTAATTTTTTTCGTTAAAATAGAGCGTGAAAGTTAGACTTAAACTTGTAAACATGTAGACCCCTAAGTTTAAAAACTACGTAACCACTTTTTAATTGCAACTGAAACTATAACTATGCAGTGTAGCATCTTACGTTTCAGAACTAGTGTCCTTATATTGGTTGTCATTTTCTAATCCTAATTAAGTAATTTATAATTCTAATTTATCAATTTTTTAAATCTTATCATATTTTTCCTCACAGTTATTGAATAACTTTACAGTTCAAATTCAGTAATTATCTAAACGTAATGGAGTAATTTCCTAAATCTATTTAATCAATTTTCTACTTCCAATCGAATACTTTCCTGATTCCGGCAATAATTTTCCATTTTTGAGTAATTTCCTAATACCAATTCAGTGACTTTTTGATTGCAATTTTTTAATGCCAATTTAGGGATTTTTAATTGTAATTGATCAATTCCCTCACACTAATTGAAGGGTGGACAGCACTAGTGGACTACTTGCATTTTTTCCCNGTCCACTAGTGCTGTCCACCCTTCAATTGTGTAATTTTCTACTTCTAATTGAAGTTCTTGTCCTCAGGGGGATGGTGGTGGACCTCTGGTGTGCGAGAAGGCTGGTCGCTGGTACCAAGTGGGAGTGGTCAGCTTCGGTATTGGTTGCGGTGAACGAAGCGTACCTGGCGTCTACACACGAGTTGAGGCGTACGAACAGTGGATTAGAGACACAGTTGGACATTCCCATAATTAGTACCAAAATCTCGTAGGTTATTGGACGCCGGAAAACTTTGGTCATCACTAAACAAGGCTCTTTATCCATATTTTTTTGTGACTTATGGATTAAGATGTTACCGGAGTTGTTTTCTGGTGGAAATGTGTTGTTTCACATCGGATCAATTTCAAGGGTTTTGTGTTGCTTATAAGCCTTATGTCATAATAATTCAACATCTTGTTCGTAATATCTCTATTATTATTTGTTAGATGGAGTACTGAAGCTAACTGATTTGTTGAAAAGAGACCTTTCTGAAAGGTAAAACTGTAAGAGAGGTGGCAGTCAGGATCTACTTTTAGACTGACTATTCATGTCAATCCGAACTAGCCTGCAAGGCAAGGAGCATGTCATGTCTATGTAGCCAAAGTCAATTTTCTACTGACTCGGCCCAATGTTTGATCGTGCTTTGTGTCAGTGAGCGGGGAAAACTTAAAAATTGCCCCTGCATTATCTCTAGACACGGTTATTTTCTTTACGTAGGTGAAAAATATGACTGTATGCAGCACAAATTCTTTGTTCATTATGTGCACATCATTTGAAAAAGGGACAGTGAATGTGAATTGAATAATTTTTGGTACCAAAACATAGTTGTGCATTTTGTTAGTGTGATCTAAATTTATAAATTATCACTGATAGTCTGAGAAATTCTAATCTAAGATGTTGACACACGTAGATCTATTAAATCAAATTATCTGCGTAACCAAACCTAATATTAATATGGGCTTTTATGCTGAGGTTAATCAAAAAACATCAGGTTGCTGTTTAAGGATGATAAAAGCGAAGGACGTATAAATTTCTGTTTTAAGTTCATTAATCAACACAGAATAACTCTGGGGTACGCGCAACAGAAGTAGTGAAACTTGCATTCCTCTATGCTCTATAATGGGCGAAATAATATCGGCCCAGTGGCAGCACTTAGGTATCAATGTTATTATTTATCGGTTTCCGAAAGCCTTTCTTTCTCAGGACGATAGTTCTTCATCTCAGCTATCCGTAAACCGTATTGCACATTTAAAATAAGCCTTATTGTTATCTTGTCTGTGTGAAAAGTGTCTGTTGAGTACCTACACAACACAGAAATAATATTTAAAAGGTGTTCTTCTCGGACCTCAAGCTCCAGTGAATTTACACCGAACTCCCTGACATCAAACTACCCACACATTGCCATCGAAACAGAAATCGAAACTTATATTGTGTGTTGTCTCTGCTTCATCTTCGCTTCTGAAAAAATTATGTTCCCAGGGAAGATTTTGTGTATATGATATGAATGAGCAACGTTCTGAAAGTTTAGAAACTCCTTGAAAAGTTTTGTGCCTAGCAAACGGATGATGAAAATAACGTGAAAAGGGGCGTCCTAAAGGATTTAATTTGAACGTTGATAACCTTAGTTTATTCTCGACAAGATGTAGAGAAATGGTAAAACTTATGATGCAGTTTACACAAATGGGATCAGTAAAGATATTTACGATGGTTATCACCATAAAATAGGGACAAATTTAGGTTTAAATCTAATATTGATGGGCACCACTTAAGCTCAAGAATTTATTATAATTGTGTAATGAATTAACAGTATATATAGTAAATTTGTCACTGCACCTCCATTAGACTAACAAACTATAATAAAAGAACTCGATAGTACGTTTTCAATGATTTGCAAACGCCAGAATTTACGTTCAGCTGAACATTTGATATCTACGTAGCAGTGTCACAAATTCTAATCAAATTTGATCACTGCTGGTGCATGTAGGCAAAGAAAGATGAATGAGTTCACTTGAACTTTTCCTGAATTTTTCATTTCAACAACTGCTTTTAATTTTCATTTTGTGCTCACATTTCCATCGTATTCTGACCATCTCCGTAAAACGCACATCCTTCAAACTTCCTACTTCCCTTCCCTGATCAATTTTTATTTACTTTTCCTTGAATAATGGCTTTTCAGCCGTCAATTCATCCTTTGTATATTGTTATTGTTCTACGTGATGAACTCTACTCTGCAACAGACTACACGTATCGTATTTCTGTACGCGCATTGCCACAACTGCATTTTACCACCGTGAGTCAATAGGAAAAATTACCGATTTTTCTAAATTCCTAGCAAAGTGAAATGTTAGAGAAAGTTCAAAATTTGCAAATTGTAGGTTAATGATTCAGCATACAGTTGCATTTCATATGCATAAGTGCATGAAAACAAACTATGCTGGAGATGCCCGAAAGCTTAACAAGTTTAGGCTACTTGATTATGGTCTTCCACTATCATTTTGAAACACATAATGCTTGCTCATCCTATGTCTTGAATTAATAGCGCACATAAATGACAGTAAGTCTATAAATTGCAAATATGCACCCGATTAATTGGACATTTTACTAAACTGACTTTTTGTTAAGGCGCTTTGTTATTATACTGGACGTATACCTGAGCTTGCGTGAAGTATGTCGTTACTATATTGGCAGACTGGTAATTCGAAGATGTTATTCTGTGTCGTATCGACACAGCCATCGGTTGCTACTAAGTGAAATGGCATACTTATTGGTGATGATGATTTGCTCTGAATTATGAGACCGAAAACTGAAATTCGCATGTGCCAATACAAATGAGTGGCTGTGTGCAATGCAGTATAATTGTAAGATTTCTTAATTCGTATTCTCTACTGTTAAATTTCATAAATTCGTAATTAGACATTCTTAATTCGTATTCCCTATTGTTAAATCTCATAATTTGTAATGTAAGATTTATTAATTCGTATTCTCTATTGTTAAATCTCATAAATTCTTAACTGTAACTTCTTCATTCGTACTCTCTATTGGTAAATCTTATGAACTAGAAATCATGCACACTTAATTCGTACTCTGTTGTTCAATCGCATAAACTAAAAGTTCAAATAACCGTGAATTCAGCTCACTATAAAAAACTCCTTTTAAGCCAACACCACTCGAGCAGTTGCTTTGTACTGAAAACAGTGTCTCATATGTGTTCCTAAAGTATTACTTACCATCCATACTCGCAAATTTTACATCATTCTTAAACGCGTGAATGTAAACTATCGTCTAAATCACTCATCCAACACTTTCACTTTACTGAACCATAAATAACGAATAAAAACTTGACGTTACCATCTTCTTCGTCTGCAGAAGCTTTCAGATCAAAAGAAACTGAAGAAAATACATACTGTATTTCTTTTTAAGTCATTGCTACTTTCATTCAAACCGATAATTGAAGGAACCATATCATTTTTGTGAGCTATCCTCATTTCGCTTAGTAACTCTTTTCCTTTAGGCATTGACGTCGCTGTTTTGATTTTGATGGACAATGTAGAATTGCTGATCAAACCTGGGATTTTTTGTTAATTTCTGCAAGAAAGCAAGCAGTGACACATAGCAAATGAAACGCCGCCAGCTTGAGGCTTTTATATAGTGAGTGGTTACCAGACATCTTCAAGCTTCGCAACTGAAGCATTTCGATTGTGAATTGATGTAAATTCGTATGATCAAGTATTGTAAAAGAAGCTGTACTCGCAGCAAAATAGTTCCAGTAAATGTAAGTGTGCAAGAAGTATGGTCAGTAGTTCGTGACTGTATTATAGAAACAACATGGATTGTAGAAAATCCAAAGTTGAATTACTGTCTAAAGTCTTGCACTTTTCTGTTTTTATTCTTCATTTTAAAATTAAATGGAGCGGATACAATCATTGTTATAAAACGTAAGCAACAAATAACATTATGCCTTCTTTGGATACCATTCATACCAAAAAAGGTTTAATGAATTTTCAATTATAATACTAACTTGTAGATCCCTTTGTGTTAGCACAAGCTCAGCAAACGACGCTGTTGGTATATTTTTACCGATTTCAATCACTTATAAATCTGAAGCGTGACAAAACTTCCTAAGATGACTCGGTTGACGCTGAGAATATATCGAAAACTCAATTGGACTAATTGAGACAGTCGATATTATTGTCATGTGTACATTTGCCAGAACTCTTCTTGAATGATGTCGCTCACAACAGCAGTCTTTTATAAGTCTAGAATATTGGAGACAGAATAACGCTACATCTAAACTTCAGGTACTTTGACTTTCTGGCTAAGTTACCAGTAATAATCTTCTTGTAAAAAGTTCCATGTCTTGTTAGGAAGTTTCCATTTTATCTTTGTAAAGCCGGTGTACACAGAAAATTCACCCCAGCTCCCTCATACGTTTTTTTTTTATTATACGTTTACTTAACACTTTGAGACAGTTCTCTTGAGTCACAAGTTACTCTGTTGGGTTTTTTGTTCACCCGTTTTCCCAGTTACAATTAAATTACAATTGCATAATCTAAATAAAATTCGTACGCATGAAATAAAACAATATTAAGAGAGTAATCTACGTTTCATTGCATGCAGTTAAAGTTCCTAGAGGTGTATTTACTGTTTGGGTATTGGCAATTCCAACCATTTGAATTTAAGTGTAAATTAAGTACCTTTATATTGTGAGCGAGTTGTAATTCGAGTTACTCGGACCGTGTACTAGACTAAATCTATTCAGTCTTCCGTAAAATACCTGGAAAGGAAGAAGCGGAGTGAGAATTGAAGAAAGTAGTACTGCCTAACGTCAATTATTCATTAATTTCCTGGTCATAAAGCAGCTGAGGATTATATATTTACCAACAAATTTGCTAGTTCGTCCATAGAGGTGTGTGTGTGATATGGAGGAGCACATTGTTCTCCATCAGCAGAACAATTCCGACTTTGCCGTCGTTGACCCATCAAAATGTTTTGCTTTTGATTTCTTTCGGTTAAAATTTCACTTTTGTTCATGTAATATTCCAATCGAGAAATATGGTCGTTCTGTAAATGCTTGAAGTGACATCGCTTTGCTTTGATTAATTTGCACAAAAAATTTTTTTCAACTACATTCCGGCAGACCTATACGTGAATACCATTATTGTAAAGTATGATAGATGTTGAGAGTTACCTGCTACTACAAAGTGTGTTTTATTATATTCTAGATACCAATGCAAGATGGATACCAATGTAATGAAGTACCGCAGTTTAATGGAACCTGTTGTAAAGTGGCTACCGTTTCAAATTGGATACTTTTATAAGGTGGATACTCTTATAAAGGGAATACCTTTGCTAGATAGTTACTAATGTGAATCGGTATCATTTTCAAAGGATACCATGGCATGGTGGCTATTATTGTCAAATGTATACCATTATAAGGTAGTTTCCATTACGCTTTTAGTTTCCCTTTAAAGTGGATACTTGTCCACTACCTCACAACCCGACACTGAGCGCCATCAAACTGCTAGTTCAGATCAATAGAAGGCGAAAAATTGTACTGTATACGCTCATGTAAGCCTATTGTATAACTTACAGATAGAAATGAATATGTGAGGTCTCCTATATTAACTCAACCCTTTTTAGGCGCACGTTCCACCTTCGGTCATCGTGAAGGTGTGTTTCCCATATTGAAAGGGTTGAAAAATCGATCGGATATGAACCATTGTTTATCAGCCTCTAACCATGTCTTGGTTGATGATCTGAAGAATGTCATCGTGTACTCAAATAATTTTAATAAAACTCTATCATCAGTATATTACAGTGAGAAGTAGTAGAAGTGGTAGACAACAGTAGGATATCCCTGTACGGGGATTTGTCATTTATTTGTATCATGAGTCATGACTTCATCGAGTAATGCTGTTATTATGTACAGTTTTTAATAAAAAATATTACCAAAAGTTATATTTTATTTCAAATTCTATAATATTTCCCAATTCCAATTACCGTTAAAGTTAATTAAGAAATTACATTCATTTACTGCTTCATTTTTCATGATGCTGAACACAGCTACATTTTATAAGTATAATCTTTCACTCAGCTTTCATCGTTAAAAAATGGGACCACCACACTTTTCAATGTATGCTGTGAATACAAATGATAACTTTTGTTTCGAACCACGGTGAATGTTATCTGGCGAATTTTATGTCATTTCTAAGCAACTAAACAACCTGACGTTTGAAACATGTTCTTCAACACGAGAATATTTGTAGTCAATACCCTACTGCTATCAGCAGTCACACAGTTAATACCCTATTAGTGGAAGCCGTCACGTAGCCAATACTCTATTGGTGTCAGCAGTTACGCAGTCAATACTCTATTGGTGTCAGCAGTCACGCAGTCAATACTGAATGAATATAGATAATCACGTCATAGTTCAGTATTCGTGTGACTAACACTTGATTACCTTTGTAAGATCATTAGTTCGACCGGTGTGGGTTCGCTTTCAGGATGACTCCTCAGGCTTCTCATAATTATGTAACAGGTACATATATCCCAATAGAGACGTACAAGCATTATTGTGAATAAGTTTAGAGAAAAAATAAATAAGTTGAAAAAGTTGAACAGTTTTACGTTGTAAAAAGTTCCGAGTTGGGTAGGAGTTGAGTTTTATTCATGATTCCCATTAGCATTTTCGACCATAATTTAAATTTACGTTTCTTTATTTTAAACATGTTGTATTTGCTGAAAGCTGAGCAGAAATTTCAACGCTAATTGTTACCAAATATGAATCAATGTTACATTTCTTTCTCAGTGCCATGAAACTTGAAACTTTGAACACATAAAATTCAAAAAACTAACATAAAAATTATTTTTCAAAACATCAGTCAATGCCCATGTAAATTGAATGATACAACCAAATCTACCTGAAGTGTATGTATACACCATTTCAAATCTACTCAATAATATTTAAAGAGGACTTTTGTGCTGTCTGCCTTGGAGGAGAACCAGAAATGTCATCAACCGTGACGAGAACATCATTCAATGTTCGGGAAAAGCAACAAAAATCGTACAGGGTGTCCATAAAGTCTCTTCACCATTTTAAAAATGTATTACAAATTCAATAAAATTTTCCACTCTAAGGAATATCTATAGAAGCTAAAACAAAGATTTCAACACATTTTGCCAGTTAAAGGAATACAAAATATTACAAGACTTTATGGACACCCTGTATTTAGGATACGAAACGAGGGCAGCTGGTCTGGAGGACAGGAACATCGATCAAAGAAGACGAGTCTGTAGTGCTCAAAGGCGCGTGAAACAATAAATCAAATTGAAATTGCGTCTAAAATACATACAGAGTGCGGCAAATGATCTGACCTATTTCTAAGTTCAATAACGGTGAAACAAAATAAAGGAAGAAAACACGTGTTTTTGTTTCCGAAATATTCATATGATGCTATTTTGTTGCCTTTTTTGCTTTGCTTTGTTTCGTGAACATAATTGCCATTTTTTACTTAATTTTGCTTTTATTAAATCGATAATTGAGTTAGATCATTTTGCTGTACCCTATATCAGACGCGCGTTCATTTTTATATGAACACAATATTTTATCCTGAAATTAATATTGGTATTATTATCATTAAGCACTGGGGCTTGAATTAATAGAATAGAATATCGAAAAATGACCGAGCCGTTTGGTCCATTCTCAGGCTGCTACCCAAGTCTCATGCCGTTTAAAGTTGAAGTATCAATCACGCTCAGGCACCGTATTCATGCACAGCCATTTTAGTCACATATACGCGCCTCAATCACACACAGGCCCCAGGAGTAAATAAGGATAGCACAAGGAGGGGTAACAGTCATACTCTCATTGATAAATTTTTACGTAACAATTACGACTCTCACTACAGAATCATTAAATAACTCTAGGTCCACGACAGTTTTATGACTCCTGTTAGACGTACGTAACTATGATTTGTGATTCGCTATAATTATACGATTCACAAAAGATAAATATCACATGACTTAATACGCGATTGTAGGACTAATTTGCATTTAACTCTGTTAATTCTAGCATTTGAAATTTTACAACATTCTGGCCATTTCGGAACTTTTTACGATAACATTTTCCTGACACTGTGATCACATGGTCTCTCCCGCTTGCGATACAGAAACTCTCATTGGAATCATCTGCCCGTACTCGATTTGTACCTGAGAACGGTTGAGGGAAGCTAATGTCCTGCCTGCGACTTGGGCACCCAATCACGACCTTCACCAAGCTCATCCAGCGCCCCTACGAGCCTGCACCTCGAGTGGCACAACAGAGGACGGAAATAATCGTTGAGAGAAGCATCACTAGTCTTAAGATGTTAGCGTTAAGAATTGAAAACCCGATCCCATTACATGCAGTCCGTGATATGACTGCATAAACTAGATTTTTTGATAAAAATGAACTCTCATTAAAAACCTGGAACAGCGGATCAAATGACCTCTCGAAATCGAGGAAGATTTAGTATGTTGCCGGTGGTCTTCGAGTGTAGGTGCGAGCTGCTCGGAGGTGCCACTCTGAGTTAGGGCTTCTCAGTCGGCGACCAGCTGTGCTGCGATTGATCTATAGTTCAATGACAGGCCTACGGACGGTATGCAGAATACTATTTATTTATTTGAGTTGATTAATGGTTGATAAAGCATTAGTTTGTTTATACCACTGTATTCATTGGGCGTTGTGTGAATGCAGGCCGTTTAGAAAAGTTGCAACTGCATTTAGTGTGGCTGTCGTCAGGTGTCAAAATATGTCCAATTAGATGAAAAATAGCAGCAATCATAATTGTTCAGATGATCCATAATACTCGCATATTGATAATGCAAATATTAGCATGATGTACAATATTATTAGCATTATAATTCTAATAGTAACATAATGACAGTTCTAGCCTGAATTGCACCCCCGGTAATGTTGAACTTTAGCACCAAATCCGTTGCGGGTCCACCACACTGTCAGTGTGTGTGTTTATAGTGAGAGTCCTAGCATGGTGGTGGTGCATAATATTAGCATAATGGTGACGCATGATATTAGCATAATGCGTGATGGGGAATCCCAGTATAAGCATAATGGTGACGCATGATATTAACTTCACGATAACGCATGATATTAACATAATGGTGATGTGTAAAATTATAATATTAGCATAATGGTAATACATTATGTGAGTATAGTGGTGATGCATAACATTCGCATTCTGATGTGGGAAGTAGCGCGATCATGCACAAGTTTGGAATAAATTGACCCCCGGTACAGTTGAAGTTTAACGCCAAATTAATTCAGTGCCGCTGTGTTTGTGTACAATGAGAACTAAACATTTATTCTCCTCGTCATCGTCTTTTCCAATTTTGCTCGCACATTTGTGGGACGTAACAAGAAAAAAAAAGTTTGTGTTAGCCAAAACTCGTGTAGTCAAACTGTCCTCAACTTAAAAAATCTCCTGCATTGGATGAAAATAAAAAAATTATTTGTCGGAAACTTATTTTTCATGTGATTTTTTTGTCTTAGAATTAGTTGGAGAGAATCTATAACCGATGGAAAAGGTTTTTATCCCCTTTTGAGAAAGTGGTTTCTAGCGCCCCTCTGAGAAAGTGGTTTCTAGCGCCCCTCTGAGAAAGTGGTTCTTACTGCCCTCTCTGAGAAAGTGGTTCTGAACCGCCCATGAATTATGAATTATAAGGAAGTAAAACCACCAAATTGAAAGTTAGGAAAAAATCGTTCTTTTACGAATTCTTCAGGAAGGAATTATTTAGCCAGCAAGAAAGGGATTCTATAAGCTACAATAAAGGGTTTTTACTCAAAAGCAATGGCTTGTTGTCCATAAGAAATTGATTTTTACTTGTGATAAAAGGTTTATTTATCCCGTTAGCATAATTTATGTAAACTAGAAAAGAGGGAATTTGAACCGTACCAGTAAAAGGTTTACTTTCCGTTAAGAAAAGGTTCTTATCGCGCTTAAGAAAAGGCTCTTAGTTCTTTTTCTACGCGTGGTAAGAACCTTTTCCTACACGTGGTAAAGACCTTTTCTTACGCGTAGTACTTCTTAGCATATGGAGGAAAAAGTTCTTACAACGCTTGGGAAACTAATTTTCAACTTACGACTTGAACTTGCCTCAACGAACATTTGTAGGCGCTAGACGTGAAGAAACTAAGTCCTGTCTAACGTAGACGAGTAGAAAATAAAACTTTGTTGATGATGCATCTTACAGTGCGTGTGTACTGTGTGTTGGTATGTAAAGCTGTGGTTAATGATGCGTTCTAAACACCGTTCGAGTGGACAGGAGTTTTGGAAAATAATAGAAAATTGTACCACCGCATAAAAAGCACATTCACTGCGCGCAAAACGTGGAGTCTGTGTGTAAATATTATTTAGTATTCCTTAAAAGTATCTCATTAGATAAAAGTTTTCAGAGTCGCAAGCCATTCTAAAATGAACGCATTTGAGTCCGTCCCTACATTGGTGCTTGATTTCATGGCGAGATAGCGACTTAGTTTCAACTCTCCGCCGATATGAGGATCTATTTTCATTCAATAAATTGGAACGCTAAGACGGTTTACATTTTATCGAAGTCAAACACTCAATGCAATGAGAGACGAGATCCACGAATAAGCGGAGCTGGAAATAGAAAGGTAGTAGAAGGGCAGTAGAAGTGTCACCGCAATGAAGGGCAGTAGAAGTGGCACTACAATGAAGGGCAGTAGAAGTGTCACTGCCATGAAGGGCAATAGAAGTGTCACTGCCATGAAGGGCAATAGAAGTGTCACTGCCATGAAGGGCTGTAGAAGTGGCACTGCAATGAAGGGCTGTAGAAGTGGCACTGCAATGAAGGGCTGTAGAAGTGTTACTGCAATGAAGGGCAGTAGAAGTGTCACCGCCATGAAGGGCAGTAGAAGTGTCACCGCCATGAAGGGCAGTAGAAGTTTAGCCGTGACCAAGTCTGTCTATAACGTCATCTGTTGGCGACAATTTACCTTTTTGGGTTTATTTGATATAATCTACATATACAGGGTGGGCCACAAAAAAGTTTCCTTTTTTCAAATACTTACACGTGCGTACCTAATCGTTGTAGGAACTTCGCTGTGATCTCATTTTCACTGTCATTTATTGTAGTTTATTTTATTGTCTTCTAGAATTCCCTTTGTTTCTATTGAGTGTTGTTTCATATGTAGAAAATTTTGCAACAGTTTTTCCTCACAGTAGGTTTGCTTACACTTCTTCCTAGGAAATTATTTGTGAAAAGTTGAACGACTTCTGTGATATTTTTGATATCATTGAATGTTATGACCAAGAATATTCGTTTTTTTTGTCAATTGCATTGTTAAGGGTTGATGGTGAAGAATTTAATACCTGCATTAGTAATGTGAAATTCAATTAAGAACGGTCTCATAAATAGGAATGACGTATCAATGAGACATGTTTACTGCGATTCTAAAATAAATATTAAATCGTTCGTTTTTAGCGCTTTTAGAAGTACCTGCGCGCAACGGCGAAAAATATCCTCACTTTTCGATTAGTTTTCGATTATCTGTTTCGATAACCTGTAAATTCTTCATTTATTTGTTTTAAAGAGCAACTGTAATTTCTCAATGTGAAACTCGTGAAAAAACGTCAAAGTTAGAGAAAAAATTATCTAGCTTGATTTCGTCCACCCGCCGCTGAATTACTCGCTGTTTAATCAATTGTGGTCTGGGCATCGGCATCAAAATTAAAGAAATTAATAAAATAAAACATTAAACACTCATGGTAGAGGGACATGTGGATTGCTGAACCATTTTGGGCTGATATGCTGGTACTGCCAACAAACTGGAAGTTCGTAGTTCCCTTCCGCCTCAGTTGAATTTTAGCGTTCCTTCATTAAATTTAGTTGTGACGGGGAACAACTTTTTTGCCAGCATAGAGTCAGCTGATCATGTTTCTTCGTTTCAGTTGAGCGCGAAAACATATAATGAACTACGTATTGTTTCATCGTACTAGCTGCTTTTATAACAGACTTGTTCTAACTCAAGCCTGATATTTAAATACCGGTGCTTTTTTAGTTTCCTTGGATAATAAATGCCCAAACATTTGGGTGCAAATTTGTCTTATGAAATGGATATCCACGCGATAAAACATTTAACATGGGGCATTATATTCTGAAAACCCAAGTGCTGTATCAGATCAAATTTCTATGGTTCGGAACAAATCCCTCCCTGCGTGGAAAAAAATTATAAATGTTAAGCCCTTCAAACGGCTTTATTCTTTCTATCCCCTTCGCTTGATAAACCAGATCCTGTCTCCACACTCGCCGGTGCCATATTATTTTTCAAATTTGACATTGAAATTAACGAGCGCAGAGCACCTCCTCCCCCGCCCAACTCGTCGTCCCAGCAGTGCGTAGGCCGACTTCTCTTTCAATTAATCAGGCTGGACCACAGACTCTGACTTGTCATTGGCCTTGCTGACGAATTTGCGTGGTGTCGTCTTTCCCTCGAGGCTAGGGAGTCCATTGTCAACGGCTTATTGGATCGATGCGAGGAAGACATTGTGTGCTGCAGCCTAGGTGCTACTAAACAAAGCTTTAGTCCGCGCCAAATCTTCTGCTAAAACTCTGTTTCAATTAAGTCTTCAGAACTACTGCAAATATTGACCAATGTCATCTCATATAACGTATGTCGCTAGTTGTTAAAGCTATTTCAAAACGACTAAGTTTATCAATTTTCGTATCGGGAGAAGCAACGCTGAACTCCATTTGACAAGACGGATTTTTTTTAAGTATTTTGGGCGCTGGTGACTCGCGAAGGCAAACTTCCGCCACTGACGAGCCTTGCAGATTTTGACGGCACGTATTTATACTAATTTGCAGAGCGGCGTATAGCACAAAATTTCTCAGAAAAAATTAAACTTGTGATTCAAGTTTCAAACACGACAGCGCTGAATTTGCAACACGATAATTGACTGCTGAGATGACGTCGCCTGTGTTGTAGAATTGGCTGCCCAAAATAAGGAAATCTATTTGATAAGCTTGAAGAGACAGACTCGTCAAAAGCAACTTAACTAGACAATGTTGCCTAAAAAATGAGATTGTGTCGAGATTTATACAATGTAACAAATGTTGAAATCACCTCGTGCATTGTCACAGGCCATTTATTTTTAACCTTAGAGGGTTCCCACCTTGCCCTAAAGACTTAAAGAATAAACCAACAAATTAATAGAAATAGTATCATGACCCTCCATCTTCATCATAGAACAAAATTCTTCATTCATTGACCTCCTGCGTTAAGGATCACAAGTTCTAGAAATAAGGACTTCAAAGTTTCGAAGGACAGGCTCCTAAACCTATTTTGCTGCCTAATTACTTCGGAATTACAAAACTCATGGCAACTCGAATGTAGTTACCTTTTTTGTCCATCTTTTCCTGTACTTCGTTTTTTAAGTACAATGTTAACTGTTTATCATGAGTTGTTCGTGAATAGAATGAGGTAATGGAAACGAGCCGTTTCGTCTATTCTTGGGTTGTTACCAAGTCCCATGCCGTCAAAAGTAAAGGGATCACTCGCACCTCAATCACGCACAGGCATTTCAGTCACACACATGTACTGCCATGTCTGTCAGTCGTAACAAGTCGTTATCATGCATTGACTTCTGACTATTTCGTTTGATAATTCATTGTAATTTCGTGCTTCCAAGATAAAGGAATTGAATGCTTATAAGTGGAATACATTTTACCGTCGATTGCCAGTACGCATAAATTAATTTAGTACATATCTTGAGGGCAATTCTCAATCTCTCTATAATGATCTTCCATCATCAGTTTGTCGTAAGAGACGATTTTTCAGCTACCTTTGCAATGTCTCATTCGTTCGTCCATATCGTTGTTTTCCAGTAAAAGTTACACATTAGTGTGTGATCGCACACACTCGTACATTAGTGTGTGTACACCCATACCAGTTATACATTAGTGTGTATACGCACGTACGACTTATTCGTTATTCTTGCATTGATTTAGCGCCTCAAAATCTACGCACATCTTTTCCCCGTCTCTTTCCAGGAAGGAAAGCATCCAGACGAGCCAGAGACAATAGAGGCGATGACGTCATAGGCTGACCGTAGTAGATGTAATCGACCACCTGCAGAACGTGATCACAATGTGGGGGTGTTGTGGGGGTGAGGTGCCGTGTTGTGGGGGTGAGGTACCGTGTTGTGGGGTGTGATAGTTTTGTGGGGGTGAGGTGCCGTGCTGTGGGGGTGAGGTGCCGTGTTGTGGGGGTGAGGTGCCGTATTGTGAAAAGCCATTCAACTATGGAGCGAACTGGTACGAGATATCAATCAAACCATGCAACGAAATGCTTTTCAAATCGTTTGAGAGTCGCTGAAGATACTCATAATTCAGCGTGACGTCTTTAATCAATTTGCGTTGCTTTGCTCAGCCAGAGTTCCCGTCGATGACGTTGTTAGGGCGACCGAGAATTTATTATTGTGCGTCGCATGGGACCTTTCTCCGAAGCTCTGCGGGGAAGTTTTTATTTCGTGTTATGTTAGAATTTTCGGCTAGGCGTCGCGTGAGAGTTTTCTAGGACGTGTCGCGTGGGGGTTTTCTAGGACGTGCCGCGTGGGGGTTTTCTAGGACGTGTCGCGTGGGGGTTTTCTAGGACGTGTCGCGTGGGGGTTTTCTAGGACGTGTCGCGTGGGGGTTTTCTAGGACGTGTCGTGTCGGTGTTGTCCATTACACGTCACGTGGGAGTTGTGACCTACACGTCGTATGGGCAAAACCTCCCACTTGTGGAGCAGGTGGAGATCGAAGAGCTTCCTAAATCACCGGCCTGATGACAATGGCACAGCCAACACCGCCTCTGTATCAGCTACGGTCGCTATTTGGCCTGCACAATTCCAATAGAAATTACAGCTTCCAGCGAACTATATCACATGCTGTGGTACATGAACTTTGCTACTGAAACATTTCTCACCAGGGGCGAGCAAACTGCAATTCTGTTTGAGTTTCCCTGTCTTTCAAGTTTGACTTTCGTCCATTTAATCCTGTGGATAGAATCCTCATATTCCAAAATGTTTGCTGCTAAAAATGTTCTCTTTTACTTTATTTCTTCTCTTCAATTTTTGTGGGAAATTTCCTGGAAATGAACCAATTAATGCTAGAAAACTACAATTCTGTTCCAGTGTTTCTTGGAAACTCGGCTCTTCTCGAGAGTGCGTAGACTTGGGCTGCGGTAGGATGAATAAAGAAATAAAAAATCTTTATTTCAGTCGAGCATATATGAAATATGATATTTTAATTTCTAGTGGCAATGTTTTGAGACTAGTGATCATGCTTTTAGCAACGGTTTCAGACTAGATTTGGTGATTCGTAGGGATGCTTTGCGATGACCTGAAAGTTTGAGGGAATAGTTTCCGTCCGTCAGTGTGCCAGCATAATTGATCGCTGCGTCACATGCTGAGAAAATTAAAGTGCTGCTCCCCACACACGCTGTCCTGACTCCCTCACACACGCTGTCCTGGCCCCCACACACACGCTGTCCTGGCC
>VCRD01001407.1:0-10870 GCA_006783055.1 Trinorchestia longiramus
ACCACCACCACCACCACCACCACCACCGTAGAATAGAATATGGCAACAGGAACAAGCCGATTGGTCCATCCATGTGCTGCTACTCATGTTTAAAGCGAAAAGTTAAAGCATCAATCACCCACAGGTACCCTAATCATTCACTTCATGCCCTCACACGCACCTCAATCATACACAAGAGTTGGAACCCTCACGATGCACATAAATGTGACTCGTTGCATGGATAATTGTAACTCGCAGTACGCAATAATTATTTTCACTCGCTATGTATAATTATTACATGACCCGCAATACAAAACTATTACATGATTCTAGGTACATGATAAATACATGACTCGTAGTTTATCGCTATTACACTACTTCGGAAAAAGAAGCTAGGTACAGACAGTTCTACAACTTTCTTACTTCTGCCGCTATGCGTTGGAAGATTCAGTTACATTATCTCAGTTGCAGCAAACAACTTGATTTTTTTCCTGTCATCAGTTATCCGACTGAGAACATGAGCATCTCCGACTCAACAGCCATCTTACTAGTCATAAAAATTTTGCAAATCTATTTCTTTCAGCTATACCATTTAACTTTATTTTACTCTACAACCAGATTACACGCTTCCAGTCCAAAGCCTCCACCTTTCCTGTAGTAATCCTGCAATCGTGCGCCCACGCACGAGTCGTGTTTTGCAGCGTCCAGGACTGCTTCCTCGGACTGATCCTCCTCCCTCTTTCTGAGAGAGTTTTTGAGCTCCTTCGATCGCTACTGTGAACGCCTAAATATTCAATAGTTGGTTCAGGCCCAGTAAACCTACAAAACACAGGTTACTCACAAACTTTTTAAAAATTTATTGGGTTTCACGCTAGGTATAAAATTTAGTCGGTTATTTCTGAAAATCTTAAATATTCATGGACTGTTATTCAAATTCAAACATTTATTGAGTTCAGAGGAATAATTATCCAATCATCCTTTTAAGGCTAGATTATCCTATTGTCTCAGGATTAAATCCACCAGAAAATGAGCTTAACTAAACGACTGACAGTTTATGAAAGCGCTGGAGTTGTGTTCTCACCTCCTTAAGATCATAATCTATACTTCAAAGTTAATGCTTTGCTGAAGCACAGAAATACCTCAAAAGACTCCAAATTTGGAGGGTGTTTGTGGGTCGTCTGGAGTTTGCAATTGCATCTTCAGCACAAGTTGATTGTTTCAGCTCCATCATCCACAAGAAACTTATCCATATCAAAAAGTTGAAACGTGTTAAAAACTTGTGATCTTATTTCCAAAGTAAGAGTATTCTAAAAATTTCAACGCGTGAAAAAATGAGGAAGAAACAAAATTGAATGTGTAAAATTATCTTATTTCACTGCCCAAGGAACGTTCATAAGTTTTTCTAGTCTGCAAAGGATATTCAATAATTCTCATCAATAACTTTTAGGTAAGTAAGTTTTTTGGTACGATGTCACAACGCACATGTAACAAATCGTTCCATTTTATGTTTTGTCTAAAATTTGAGCTCGATTTAGGGTATGGAGTTTGCTTTAAATGAGTATGCTAGCCTTTCTTTACGTATAACAATTACCTTTTTAATGTATTTCCAAACGTAACTTCTTGCGAAACCTAAATTTTCTCCTTGGAAATTTTCCAATTTGCTTGTGACACTCGTACATGACACTCCACATTACACTTCTGCATTTAATCTATGGTGCTTCAAAGTAATTTCGAAGCAATAGTTTAATTCGAAACGTCATCATTAGAGTAGGTTGACTTTTGGCTCTTGAAGTTTGTAAGACAATCTTCATTTTCAATTTTTTTACCTCAAACCTAGCTCGCATACAACTGGAATAGTTTTAGGTTCGGTAAAAAAGAAGAAATTTAAAATGAGATGACTTCATATCCTGCTTCCAAAACTAATTTTTTTATTTTTTATGTTGTTTTTCATTTTGTATTTTCCTTTCATTTGTTTTTAAATTAATTTTTATGTATTTTAGTACTCTATTTTCAAAGGATGTTATGTTTAGGTCATAGTTTAACAATTTGTTTTTATTTTTCTTTCAGCTTTTTGAAAATGACCTTGAAGGTCGAAACATCGATATATATGTATATTTTTTTAAATATGTTTAATTAATAATCAATATGAATGTTACGATTGCAAACGAGTATCCTTGCTCTTCTTCTTTTGACACTGATAGAGACATTTGACTTTTAAACTTTTGTCATCAAATAAACTACTCATATTCGAATGACAGTCAGGTAGAAATTTTTATCGCTAAGTTAAATATTGTTAGATCATCAAACGATTGAAGTTTAATGAATTCATTTTTTCAATAATGTTTGATTTTATTCGAGCTGAATGCCATGGTAGAAATAAAATTCAGATTGCATATCATTTGCTCCGCTTAAATTGATTATGTATATCAGATATTAAGTTTTTTATAAAAGGGAATTTGAAGTTAAAATCCACACTAAATGCTTGGAATTACCATCAGATCATCACAATTTCAAAGATGTCTTTAAACAGAAATAGTTACCATACAGTGCCCTAAGTTGTTACTCCATACTAAACTTTACTTGTAAACTGTTCGATGGAATAAGTTTTAAATTTTATGGTGATTTTGTCTTCAAATAATGAAACTAGTTGTCAACACCTCTTTGCCATTGAAGGATCAATGAAATAAAAATAGGGATCGCGGGCACCAATTTTCGTTCATTGTTCAGGAATTTTCGAATTGCATTACAGGTGGAGATTTTCCAACTATAATGTTCACCGCTGTTTTTCCTAACTATTTAATTTAATTTTACTAGTGTTAACAAATACTGTACATATGTATATACTAGTTCCAGATTATTCTAACATGATTGGTCAAGTGATGATGAAATGTACGTATATCAAACATTTAAATGAAATTAGCATCCATCAAATGTATTGGTGAAACATGGAACAAATTATGAGTGCTTGAACTAATATAGCAGAAGTTGTTTTTATTTCAATTTCCACACGCGTAAATCTGATTTGAGCCGAATAAAAGCTGGATAGAGCACTGCTGGTCAATTTTGATTGAAAAAGTTCCGTGCACTTGAGATTGCAGATACGGTCTCCTATTTCATACCTCATTTGGTCTTGGTTGCGCACGGGACATATTTCGTGTATTGCTGCGGAAAATTTCACATCCTCCGTTTGAAGACCCACACTCGAGTTGGTATTCCGAACGTTCATTCAATACATGGGCTGAAAATATTGGAATTTTGAGCTTCACTGAGCTTGTGCGATCCGTTTTGTAGGTTTGCTGGTCCTGAGCAAGCTACTGAATATTAAGGAGCTCACAGTAGCGAAGGATGGATTTTAAAAACGCTCTCTCTCTTTGGAAGACGGGCAGAGGAAGCAGTCCCAGACAATGCAAAACATGTGTCGCACGGAAGGCGCACGATTACCTGATTAAGCGAGTCCAGGCCGAGGCTCCAGGCTGGTGGAGTGTAATCTTCTTGCAAATAAAAATTAACCAAAAAGGTAAAGCAAATTCGAACAATCTGCTGATAACTGAATGAAATATACACGAATACAGTAATTCGTGTAACACTTAAAACGACAGTTATAGGTAGTGCTGCTTAGTTTCAGATATCTTACGTACTCAGTTGAACGATATTGAGGGCATATCCCCGTATTTGTTTGTGAAAAAATCTTTGTTTCTCACACTATCGAATGCAATGCGATTCAAGCGTCCATTGTAAATCAACGAATGGAAAAAAATAAAAGAATTGGGTAAACCACTTTTGCTTCTGATGAAATATATTTATAACATCCGATAGAATATCATCATGTGAAAAGTAACTTGCACCAAATTTTTTAGACTTTTAAGTAAAGTAGAGAGACAAAATATGTGTTATATGGGTCAAGCAAACTATGGATTCGACATAGTATTATGGTTAAGCATGGTTAAGCACAGTGATCCATTTTTTACAACTCTGCATGCTGTAACATCCCTCAAGTGACCAAACGTACAATAAGAGTTTTTTTAAATGAATATTATTTTGCATATACTTGTATGCGTTCATAATCAAACAGGAATTGTTTGTGTTTGACTGCGACGTTGCCAACACGACGCACGCAGGCACACATGCACGCAGACATACATGCACGCAGGCACACATGCACGCAGACATACATGCACGCAGGCACACATGCACGCAGGCACACATGCACGCAGGCACACTCACGCGCAGACAGAGAAATGCACACACACACACGCTGAAAAAGAATGCACACACACACACGTGAACATACTGGAACACACATATGCACACGGGCATGCATGCGTACGTACATCCTTACATCGTTCAGAGTACGATAGTTATAGGCTACAACTATATTGCATATTTGTGCAATTATCAACACGTATCTTGTTTCAGAATTTCTGAAAGAGATTTCGTGTGCTTCATTTTAGAGAGTGCAATGGCAGTCACAATGACCATAAATTGGTATTCATCAAACGCGTATGGCAGATTCTTTTTTCTCAGTTTTTTCAAGCAGTTGTTCTCGCATTCATTGTATCCAACTTAGCCCAAACTAAAAACGAGTAGAGTTGAGGGCGGTATCGTAATAACTTACAAGAGTTATCTGAGGAAGAGTGATTCCAGGAATATTTAATAAATCAAAATTACAGTTTCATGCACATAGCCGATGAAGAAGAGAGAGAACTGTTGAGCAACCTATTGTTATCAACGTCGATTTTTTAAATGCGATACATATATTATCCAAACCAGCCAGAATGAAAACTAACGAGAAGAGTGCACTTTAGATAGATTGATAAACGTGCCTCTATATGCAAGATATCGGCTGTTGACAGTGTTCCAACTGTTGATCGCAAAAAAGCAAACAGTTCATTAATATCCCTTATTGAAATATCGTCACAAATTACAATAGCTGTATGTTTGGTGTCGATGGCCTGAATAATCTATGATATATAAGCATTGGTTCAAAAACTTGTGGTTTTTACATGTATCACATGACGGATATTGTTGTCGCAAACAGTTGGTTTCTCTTCCCAGGGTAGAAAAGATACAGAAGGTAGCATTCCATTAACTAACTTTCCGCTGTAAATTTAACTTGACACTATCTGATGTCTCAATCTTAATCAAAAAAATATTTCTTTAGATTATCCTTTTCTTTTGTAAAGTCTAAGTTAGTCAATAAACAGAAAAACTGGGTGTTGCCACTAATCCTCTTTCTGAAAAACTCATGAAAGAAGACAGTCTTGGTAACATGCCTTCATATAACGAGAAGCGAGGAGAATGGGAGCACCGAAATTTTCCTATAATAGTAGAATCGTAGTGATGCTGTGTGAGAAATACAATGTCAATTTGTGCAAAAAAAAATATCTTTCCCATGTCTCTGCAGGAATGAAAACTGTCTCATATTATAAATGTGTCTTGACTTTCTTTCGACATTGCTCGGAATAATTTGTACATAGATTGGCTTCTACACATGTTGGATATATACAAACCAAAGGATCTGAAAGATACTTGATTGCATCATCTTTGTGTCCAGCCGGTGAGGATGCTTTGAGCTTTGTGTTATGATGCAGCTCCCAAAGGCCTCCGATTGCACGTCTTCTTGCTTTACGGGGCCGTGGTCACTCCCTTCCTGGTAATAAAAATATTATTGTAGCAGACTGTATCGTCTATGGCTTTATTATAGTTATGGAAGAAAAATATCATTCCACTATATAATAATACACAGTTCGTTGCTTGCTTGCTTGACCTGTCTTTCTGTCACGCTCTGAAGTATTTAGTTAGGAGACATTTTGTTAGGGTATACACATATTGTAAGCATTGTATTGTCGGTAACATAGCACATTTATAGACCACGTACAATTACGGAAATTGAACTATATATAAACAATAGTATAAAAAGGTTGATAGTATATCTAAAGCCCACAAATATTCAATAGAAAAAATATATAAGAACATGTATAATAAATATGTGAACAAAAGTTTACAATACCCGACTTTTTTCTCGATATTATGCATGAAAATTATAGTAGGATTATTCCAGAATGTTCTAATACATTCTACTATTTGGCAACCGAACTTTCGTCAGCATTCATCTCCAATGACGTGTCATTGGTACAGCACCTCTCGTTCTGAAAGGTTGTAAGCATGGGTAAGAATAAGGACATCAGTCAAGATTTTCGCGAACGTATTGTGGAGCTCCATAATGAAGGTTTGGGGTATTGGAAGATAAGTGCTCAACTGTGTGTTCCTATAGCTTCGGTTGGAACCATAATACGTAAGAAGAAAAGCCGGAATACGGCTCTCAGCAAACTTCGAACTGGCCGTCCACGGAAGATTAACGACCGTGCTGCTCGAAAGTTGGTTCGAACAGTAGTGCAGAGGCCTCAAATTACTCGTGAAGACTTGAAAGATGATCTTAAGGCATCTAGGATCGAAGCCAGCAAACACACGATCAACAGGACACTACGCCGTGAAGGTATTCGCTCCCGCACCCCTCGTCGGATACTTCTTCTCCAGAAAGTATACATTGTACATTGTACCTACATGCCAGCACTAAAGTGTAAACTGCTAGAAGTAGCACGTAGACGCCTACTGTTGATGGTATTCTAACAGCTGTTAACCAGCACGCTGTATGGAGTAAACTGCAAACCATTTCAATTTTTTTACGGTTTCAGAGTTTTTGATTGAAATAAATAGTGCATATCAAATAAATTTGCTATCAAGCAAAGCTCATTCTTTCAGCCACTATTGGAAATCTTTGAAAGAAATAAAATTAAATATTCGTTGTGATCAGTCGTATTAGTTTAATATTCTGAGTGGTGTCAAACCCCATATTCAAAAAGACTTCTGCTGTAATAATGAGGTACATTAATCAAATAACAACAAACATCAATACGTGCTGTTATGGTATTTCATGAACCTAAACTTACCCCTTAAGCCAAACTGATTTTTGAAAGAAAACTTACTGAAAAGTGTCTAGCTACTTAAATGAGTAAAAATAAACAAGATTTCAAGAAATAACTCTGGCTCATCTTCTTACTTCCTTGAAAATTGCTCAGAAAATTCAACGATATACCTATGATTTATTGAAAAAATCAATAGTTTAATAGGTCAAATTCTTTTTTTTTCTTCTGACAGCCTGCTCTGCAACGGTTGACTGTTAATAAGTAGTTTTCGACAAACAGCTGTAAGATTCATCATCAATCATCTCGGATTTAGTCACATCTGATATGCCACTTAATTTTTCCTAGGATGGCTTGAAGAAAAAGACACTTTCACAGTCTCACATAAAGACTACTACTCCCACTCTGTTCCAAACTTGAAAGTCACCAGCTGCCATCCTTGTAACAACTTTCTGCACTCGATAAACAGGGAGAAGTTTTATTTGATAGGAAAAGTTTACCTTTGAGTCCAGGGAAATAGAAGGAATGATTCTCAGTGAACTAATTTAAGGAAACTAGGGTACGAAAGTTTGCTCACTCTGAGTGCTGGCTCTTCGCGATTGTGAGAGTGGATTGGATTGCAAGGGTAAGGCATTCTACTAAATATAGCTAAAAATAGAGGTTGCAATAAATACGAGGAAAGAGTTTGCATACCGCTGGTTTTTGTGGTAGAGTGATGTAGACGACAGGAAAGCTACGGCAAACGTTCTGAGTGGGATATTAGTGTAACTATAACAAAGGGTTTAACTCGCAATAAATTTTAAAAACTTCAACGATTATTGGTCAAAAAAATTATCCAGCTTGACAACTGCTAGTGTAGCTGCATTACATGAAAAACAGTATCATGTGTGTTTTGTAATACGCTTGCATTCGCTTCGCGAGCCTAAATCAAAAATAGAAAACAACTTCAAAAAATCTGCATCGGTAATATCCAATCGATGTTATCTCCAAATAACGGCAGGGCAATAATGAAGGGTCATTTTGGTTCGTATCATGACTTTTTCAACGACAGAATTACATAGAGTAAGGAGAATTAGACAGTTCTTTGCCTCCACGTACCTCTGGAATACGTTTAACATGTAAGTTAACTTCTCAGTAGTACATACACTTATTTATGTAGTTACCTCGATGAGCTTATGCACTACACATCATACTTAAAATACCCTCAACTGTGCCCTAAAGCTGCTAGACTTACAGCTACAGCTGGAGTGAATACTTGTTTATATGAGGTTTACACTAAACTGCTGACCAAACTAATACTCTGTATTACTAATAAATTGTTAGTTAACAAAAAATTAACTAATAAATTATTTGTGTGTGCACTTACGAACTTGTTTCACGCATTGGCCTGATATTTGGACGTTATTATTTACCAACTGATTAGTATTCTTTACTTCTACGTTTCCAATTTTTCACTCACATGAGTATGAAGACTTATCAATTTAAAGAGGATCTTGAATAACAGAGCTCGTTAATTCTATGTGAAATGTGTAATGCTGCACAAGTACCTTCGTTTGCTTATAATTAAATACTAGTACTGTGAACTACAAAAGTATTGTAAGGCATTTCTCAATTTAGTATAGTTATACATGCCATGTAGGCCTACAGAAACCACGAAATATATGATTCTCGTGAGTAGTAATGTCTTCTTCTACTGTCAATCTTCTGGTAGTGAAACTACCATAGTACTCGTACATACTAATAAACATAACAATACTTGTGGTAATAGGATTAGTCACTCACAGGAAATACAGGAATGAAATTTTCCAGATATTAATGCTCATCCTCCAGACGTCAGTGTTGATGGAGGCCCACAAATGAGTCAAGTCTGTCACTCAGCTGCCAAATGATGGGTTGTGGTTTATGCGTATAAACATGTTACACATGATATTAAATGAACCTATCAGTGTTAACTCTAGTACTGTGGTTATCTGAACAGCAATATTCTTAACCTCACTGCAGGTCAGGCAAAGAAAAAGATCAGCTAACGCTATGGATAATTACATAGAAAGAAGTCAAATTTCTTAAATTTGTCTCCGGTAACTTACATCTACTTCTATCCAATAGTTAGGCTGGTGCGCCATAGGCTAGTTCTTATGAAGAAAAGGTACTTTGAAAGTATACCGACAATAATACCACACATATCATGAATTAGGTTTCTTGTTTTCGAACATTAATTCTGAATTAGATTCCCTTAAATTAACTTGTGTGAAAACTGAACCAAGTCCACCTATTTCCAACTGATAGAGTGTGTACTGTTAGAATTGCTAACATATGTCTTATTCAATATCAAATAATATTTGCAAATGTTTAAAAATATTTTGAAGCTCCCAAGAGTCTTCGCTGAAGTTCCTGGTGCGCCATCAAATTTAAGATCTTTTATTGAAAGAACACACTCCGTAGTTGAAACAACTACTATAAAATGCTTGGATGCCGAAAATTCAAGGTAGTTTTAGATAATTTTGCTGTAGTGGGAAATGCCCCTGCAGCAACCGACACCCTCTCTGTATGGCTTTTTTGCTAGCTGTCTCTATTTGCAGTCAATATTTACTGCTAATTTGATCGCTCAATAAACCGGCTAATACTCGTCGCCACTCGGTTGTTAGAATGTAAATTGCAAATTTAATTTAGCGATTGGCTTTATGATACGAAAGTGGAACTCTTCAATGAATTAAAATCATTAATTTTGGTATTGACTCAAGCTCCTGATGTTTACACTTCCTAGTGCACTGTCAGAGAAAATAGTATTTGTTTTCATTATGTTTATCAGTTGTGTACTGACCAACTATGGCTGATCAGTTCTCTCCACAATAAAACTGTGATGAAACCACTGCCTGCATAAGGAATGTATTATTTAGGTTTCATCGAATACAGTCCCTGCTTCATAGGAGTAGGTGGCATATACTTTATCTGAACGACAGTTCAAGTCAATTAATGGATACTGTCATAAAACACATTTAAGACTTGTTTCTACAAAACAGCATTTTCTGGCACTTCTTGAAATTGGTTGTGGTTTTCGTGTTTAATTCGCAAAATTACAACGCTGACAGCGTTCAAACTTGCCTTTTTGAAACATAATTATTTTCTGCATGGACGCACTACCACGAATTTTAATTAATGTAGTGATGTTTTTTGATGGAGAAATTCTATCATTCCTGCTTAACGGCCCATGAACTCTTTTTCGCACAAATTTATCTCTCGTAAGTTATTATTCAACTCTCACGTCACCTGCACTGCAGTTTTCGTTTCCAGAAATATTTAATCGGAAAAACTCCACTAAGACCAGGCAAGATTTTACAACAAAATATTCCTTCATACTTTTCAGTTAGAAAATGACGGTGAGGCCTTGATGAAGGTCTTGAAAAGAAGGCTGCTTTCCTGTGTCCATGTGAAGGATGCGCTCATTCACACGACGAAGCAGTGCAACTCTGGTCTACTACCCGACGAAGAGATACAAATAAAATGGAAAAAAATTGAGCGTAAAGCAACGAAAATGATTTCAAAACTCTTTAATCTCAGTTACGAAAGACGTTTCCAACAGCGAGAACTTAACGCTCTAGAGCAAAAAAGACTGACAGGACAACTCTGAGACCTATATGTAAGCATCTCAATGGTCACAACAATGTTACCCTGGATGGGTTTTTCGAAAGAGACGGTAACGTGCAAACCAGAAATAACGGACAAGAACTAATGATAAGAAACTTCAAGACATCCCAAGCTGTGAACTTCTTTCCCGTTAAAATTGACTCGACTTGCCCGAAAGCATTGTTTCTGCTGGTACCATGAACACATTTAAAAATCGTCTAGACAAATATTGGATTAGAAACCTCCCAGTATTATAACGTACCTACAGGTGGTGGACAAAATAATGGAAACACCTAATATTTTACCATCATAATCTTAGAACATAATTTAAACAATCAAAACTT
>VCRD01001407.1:11035-40255 GCA_006783055.1 Trinorchestia longiramus
AATTCCTTTGGAAACAATTCACAAGTTGTATGAATCAATACCTAGGAGAATTGAAGCTGTAATTGCCGCAAAAGGCGGACCTACAATATATTAAATTATAATTTGTTGATTTTTGAAGGTGTTTCCATTATTTTGTCCACCACCTGTATTCTATGTCCCTAACTCCTGGAGCCCGTGTATGATTGTGATGAAGGTGCGTGACTGAAATGCCTGTACATGAGTGAAGTGCGTGTACATGACTAAATTGACTTATGTGTTTGGGGTGTACATGCAGGATTGATGCCTTTACTTTAGACGGCATGGGACTTGAGTAGCAACCCATGAATGGGCCAAATAACTCGTTTCTATTGCCTCATTATATTCTATTTTTTCTATTTTAAAGTGTCAGAACTACTGTAAACTAGAAGCCCGAAAAACTGTTGCATTATCTTCGATGTTTTGATGTTTTTACAACAGTTGCCAATAGATTTCAAACCTTCAGTCTTAATGTGGATAACTCAGTGCATTCTTTAGTAGGTTTCAAGTTCTTCACTAGGTCATCAAACTCCTGTTAGTCTGAAAAATGAAACTCTTGTTGCGATCATCCTTTTTTTTCTTCATCTCAGACATCAACATGATCCGACGTATCGATTCCAGATGTAGACTGCAAAGTAGGACAAAATGAGATTAGCAATCCCTCTCAGAGTGGAACTGGAGATATTGAAAATGAAACGCATGAGTTATTGAGTATCTCGTTGCCACAGGCTCTTTTGCGTAGATACATCAACCATGCATGCAGAAATTAGAATCATTTAACTTGATGTGTCGGCTCCTAGCAAATTCTAGGAACTACAGATGGTATAGATTTTCTTTTTCCAGCCCTCCATCATTCCTCAGTAGACTTACAGGAGTCACATGTGTCATAAGGGGCACACAACTTTCCCTGGTCTTCAATTTGCACATCAAAAGATTGGTGAAATGCTATGTTATATTTTGAATCACTTGAGATATTGTATTCCTCTTGTTTTTGGCCAACATCATGCCTACAGACATAGCAAAAAAGCCTTACATCTTCGGTATAATGTAAATTCTTTTAATAGTAGCTGAAACAAAAAACAATAAACTGCCAAAAAAATGTTTTGTGAAAAATGAGATTGATCCAAAATATGAAAACATTGATATTACGGTAAAAGCAATGTTAGTATGGTTTTTGGTATTCTAGATTAACGCAGGAACCATGAATAAATAACTTGTAACATTTTTTTCGAACAGTGTAATTCCCGCTGGTTATTTTACTACACAGGACACCGATTTGACCCCTAGAAGACTAAGATATAGGAGCCCAAACTAACACTGACCCTTTTCAGGCCGTCAATGCAAGAAAAATGCAGTCATGAATAAATGTTTCTCGAGGCTTTCTGCCCGCACAAACTCGTCCTGCAGTGCGAAAAATCTGGACTGGTCAGAAAATATTACCTGTTGTCATAGCGCTGTCAACCAGCCCTTGTGATCACAGCGAACAGTTTTCATCGAAACTGAGCTATTAAGATGATGATTCAACTCTGCAAGCATTTTAGTAGCATTTTGATGGTGGGTTTTTCCCATGTGTTTCAAGACTAGTTGATCTCTGTCAGTGAATTTCATGGTTCTGCTAGGATTGCTCCTCCTGCTAAAGATTTTGTCCTGTTTTTCAAAATTTGTCAAGGTTATTGATGTAGTAGCTTTTGAAAATACGAAAATTTCAACGGTTATAGTCACTGTAGTTTCAAGTTTAAACAATTTTCGAACACACTGAGGTCATGCATTTTAGCCAAGTTTATACGGTGGTAGGACCTGAATGAAAAAATAATCGTTAATTCAGAGAAATAAGCCTAGTTGCAATATAAATGAATCATTAATAAAGATTGGAACATATACTAGTAATATGAACGATCATTGAAACACTTGATCAAAAAATTTTTACTTCTTCAATTATTTCGTCTAACCCCTGCACAACAGTTTGAAAGCAAATCTATTGAATCGTTCTCAAACCGATGCTTAGAAACACATTGACACTTTTATACAAAATGATTTTGAGTACCTCTCAAGAATCTATCTTTGGCCTGCTTCTGTTCTCTGTTTTCATAAATGTTTTTCCTTCGATATTCTTACCAGTTTACGTACGTAGATGATGTCCAGATCACATTAGCAAGATCTCCTTTCATACTACCAGAAACATAAACAAACACTGTGGGTCTCCTAAATAGCGCCGCAACACGGTTTCACCAAAATGGCCTTGAACTTAACACTCAGATGCAGTGCATAATATTCCAAAGATACTACATAAAAACTACCTAAATTAGCATTAATCTTAGGAAATTATATAATCAAGCTTGACGCAAGAGTCATCACTCTGTAAATAAAGATGATCGCAACATGCATTTCCCATCATGTGTGGTGGATACATGCGATGGATTACATTGAACTCTCCTTAATATTTGTTCATCTTGTAAAGACTGCCAGACTAGAACATTAGAATATCATCCATTATATCTCCAATGTTGTCCGTTTCAACTACTGCAGCTTAATCTGGGTATTTTTAGCTCAATACCACCGAAGGAAGGTAAAAATATGTAGGAATTTTGCAGCGAAAGTAGGATGCAAAGGAGAATTCAAGAAAAACGACCATGAATCCCCACTCCTAATGAAGCCTAAGGAGACCTGATGCAACGCAGATTTCTCATTCACAAAGTCCGATTTGTATTCACTTCTCATCTCCTGCAACATAATGGCGAAGTTGTAGAATTATATCCCCAACGCTATGAATGGAGACACAATTTGCAGAAAAAGTCTTAGTGGGCCAACGTCCACCTAGCATTTTGAAAAATCTGTTAGGACTTTAGGACAAACAGTCTGTTTGTCCTATATTTTATTTAAAAATCATGCACATTGTGCCTCGTCTTACGGAGTAGTTAATTCTGCGGTTTATTCACCCGTGCCTCTCATTTTTCACGGACAGAATGCCTCAAACACACAAACACTGGACGATCGATAACTACTGAACATTATTTTCCCGGGTGAATCTTTTTATTGCTTGACTGTGAAGCTCATGTGTTGATGTTAATAAAGCATATTTATAATGACAAGCAGAAGTGATACCTTACAACTTACGATACACAAAAACTCTATTTTTGGAATTATTTGATGTTTCAATCTTGATTATTTATGGCACATTCAGTTTTACGTCCTCATTTTATACTTTTTTCTTTTAAGTGTAGCTTTCGATTTTATTACTTTTCGTTCACAACAAGTGTAATTTAAACGTCAAAGGTCATCATTGCGCTTAGCAGAACGCCTGACCGACCAATTATAAGCCCTATATCTAAGTTTCCTCCTGGTTAGAACATTTAATTTTCAGATTTTAGCCTTACTGTTGATACCAGAAAACTCTCATTTTATTCAATTTTTTTTGGAACGAAGTAAGTATTTTTTAGTGCAATCGTGACGCTCACGTGATAATTGTTAGTCCAGGTCCAGATGCAAAAAACATGCAGTGTATCTTAAGAAAAAGCTCCATTATTTCGATTACATTGGCTTCTATTGCTATGCAAACACGAAGCTCATAAGTGCATGTCAGCAAATGTTTAGTAAAAAACAATTTCACAATGTCAATGTTGTATAACTTTAGAAGCATAAAACATTGAAATTTTTCTTGCATTACATTTTCAATTACTAATCTACAGTAGCATATATTTTTACAATTTTATTTTCTGCTTCTAATTTTGTTTGTTTAATAAGCACTGGACACAAATTACAATGTAAGCCAAATTTTTCAATTAGTATCACTATTTTAAGAGTACAAAGTCTAAAGCTGTTGGTTCTTTTCTTAAACTACGCCTCTTATTAATTCTACCTCGTGCTTTGTGTTATACAAAAAAAAAGCAATCGGACACTGCCCATAAAATTTCAACTCCCTTATTAATTTTAATATTAAAACTGTAGGAACTGTTACGATATTTCTTGCATCAACACAAAAAGAATTTTTCTTTTTCTTTATGATATTGAAGCTGCTTCTGTAAAGTTTCCTATTACCTACTGCTCCCTCTCTCCCTAATGCGCGCATTTACTCAACCTTTTTAATTTTAGAGCTCAAAATAACTGAGAATTACCTGGAAACATTATTCGAAAAGCTCTGAGGAATCAATTTGTAAAATATAACGAATAAATTTTGTTCCTAAAGAACCAATGTCAAGCCTGCAAGTCCCAATCCACAGAAGCAAACTTCTTTCTTCTCGTTTCCGAGCTCCCAAAATAAGGCTGATTTACTCTGTTTTCCTGTCACGTTTTCCATGGGCCTGAGCCTCAATAAAGAAGAAGTGCAGCCTGTTTCTGTTGCGACGTCAGATCCTAAGTAAGATTTAGAAAAGAATAATTGAAGACTGATCTACATAGAATAATTGATGCAATTCTATGACGTAAATCTGTAGATAACTCATCCATCCTAATATTTATTCCTCTATGACTAAAGGCTAAATAAAATTTTCAATTCGATATTTCTGAAACTATCTGAAGTACCAATCCATTTCAGTGTCTGTATATCGAGTATACTGACAATCCTACTTACTTTAATCTCTTCAAAACAAATATAAAAACAAGTTACAATCCATTCATATTCAAAACCTTAATTTCCATCATAGAAATAGTCTGTTCTGTTCGTTACGCACACCAGCAACTGACAGAGAGGTCGGAATCAAGTCATTACTGGCAAATGTTTTGACAGAATTAACTCTCAACAAATGTTGAGGCTCGATTTTCGGACACCAATAAAATATAGATATTTATAACTCATAATAATGTGATGTATGAAAACACATTATTATGAAAACACGAAAACAAAACACTTGTTTTCGCCATATTTTAGCAAAAACAAAACAGTACTTTTCATGCTCCATTGCTTTACTGTTTTTTTAACTGAAAATGTTAAGAAACGTTTTGCTTCCAGATAGTACAAGTTCACATTGGGATTCCGCCGATACGCGACTCAATAAAAGCTTATTCACAGCAAAAAATTATCTTAGCAGTCCTAAATATTTATCTCGAAGTGTTTATGGTTCAGATATCATATTGTGAATCCTCTCCAGTTCTGAAAAATTAAATATGGTTCGTATATACGAAGAACCCATTCAATAATGTGTGGAGCAAATAGGCAAAATTATTAGTCGCTAACTTTTTACCACCAGCTCGTATTGCCAATAAAAGTTAAAATGATTCCTCATCCCACATTTACTTGAAAACTGTCGACACTTTAAATTAGCAGTCAATTGACTTTGCCGAGTGCATTTTATATTAAGCAGAAATTGTTACGTGTATGGGAATGTTACTGTTGATATTTCCTCTTCGACAAAAGCTTATGAACAAACTTGTCTCTATCATTTTCTGACCAGTCAAAATGGAATGATTAAAATGAATAAGATGGTAGCTACACCACATTATAAAGAAACCAACCATGTACAATAAAATTACTCTTTTAGAGCTGGGGAACACGAGCCCATCAGATGTGCTTTCGGAGATGCAACGCTTAAACGATCACAGGTTAACAAAGCTTCTTGTACCAATAATACGCTCAACACGTTTCTTCAAAACTCCAACAATGACTTGGATGCAAAAAAAAACTTGTATTACTGGAAGATGGTAGATCAAATTCTTGCAAAGCAAAACGTCAGCCAGGCCATAAAGCTGAACCTGTAGACGTCCAGGCTGACCAGTAGTTCTGCAAGACAGATGTTTCAAGAACAGTAATGAAGGATGTAAAAAATATTCATCAGAACTCAATGAGATAATGAGAAGAACGTATAGTGGTTGGAAGGAGCTGATGAACGCACGAGGACGACCAGGCAGATCAACGTATCAGGACACAAACCTAGCAAAAGATGGTACAGAAAACCACATCTGCTATTACCCATAAGTTCAGTGATCAAGCACGATGATGTACTCCACCCTCAAATTATTTGCAGAAAACAAGAGTCGTGGAGAGTGATAAGACCCTGCATATCTGGAAAAACGTCACAAAACGACTTGTTATGGTATTTTTATATACCCAGTCTCTATGACTGGATATCTCATAGATCTCGAATTCGCAGTCAGCATAGTATCTGGGAAAATTTCAATCCACCTGGGCAGGCCTTTATGACTTGCTCGTGGCTGACAACATTACCATCGTCATTTATGGCTGTGTTAAAGGTAATTTGTAGCTATCACAACAGCTCCTAGTCGCTTGGGATTTCGTCATTGCTGACGTTAAAGAGCCCATGATAGGACTCAGTTTTTTAATCAATAAGCTGGATAGAAATACTTACACTGCTAGGGGGTATAGAAAGAAAAATATGACTACGATTGAGTGTGAATATGCTATTATGCAGAGGCACTAAAAGAGTGAAATCTAGCTCAATTTTTTTGTTGAAATGTCTCATTTTGGCTTGAAAAGGAAAAATATTTCATAATCACGCATTTATTCGACACCACTCCATTCACCAACTGTTAATCTCATGTCTGACTGAAATAATACCCACAAGATATGCTTAAACTTTAATATTGCACCATAACAGTACGAGTTATCGATGACAACATTGAAGACCCCAGGACACAAATTGTTTATTGTACCGATACTATTATCCTAATACTCTCGAGACTATTCCTAAAAAAGTGAAGTAATAACGCAGAATCAACTGACGCAAATGGGTTCAAAAATCGACAAAAAAGGACCTCGAAGGAAAAGACGTGAAAAGCGTTTTTAAAGAAACTTTGTCATGAAATAACTAGGTACCTCTCTTATCAACAGAAAAAAACGAGGGTCATGTCTTTTTGCGAATTTATCAAAAATGCTCTGTGGTATACAACGCAAATTACATCTACGATATTTTTTTTAAATAACTGGAACTACTTTTCACACCGGAGAAATTTAGGTTCAAATTGCACCAAAATTCTGTAAAGCCTTGAAGAATGAACTTGTGAATGCAATGCACTTCACAACTTGACTTGGCGTTGTAGTGTGAACCTAAGCTTATAACTCCTTTAAATATTACAGTATTCAATTGATTCTATACAGTATGTTGGTAGATACCTAGATACCGGGTGGGCCGAAAAGAAACTGAACGAACCCTACATCTAAATTCTGCCTGAGGTATCTCATAAACTCAAGAAGGCGTATGAATGTTTTGCAGGTCTTGACAACATAATACGTGTTCATGGTCATCCACTCCCGGTTAATGGATGCTTTAAGGGTGGTAACGTTTGGGTGGCAAACGCAACAAGACTTGGTCTTAGTGTGCGGGCCTCAACGTTTCTCACCGGGTCGACTGTCCAAGTCTTCTCATCTGAGAAAATGATCACCCGACCAGGTGGAGCAGACTTGAGATCATTCATGAGCCTCTGGCAACGTTCAAGACGCTTGGTGCGGATGGCTGGCGTGAGCAGTGGTCTCTCAATGATGACAAGCGACTTGCCTCCCAGCTTCTCGACTGCTCGTCGAACTGTGGCCGCTCCAACCCCAAGCCTTCTGGTGTATTGGCGTATGGACGTCAAAGGACTGCTCTGGATGGCATCTCGCAAGTTGTTTCGATCCACAACACTCTTTCAACCATTGCCATCACGTGTGATCGCGTAGACGGTTGTACGGGACAGCCCGAACATATTTGCAACCTCACTCACTTTGATTCTCGCACGAAGAAGTGCAGACACCTCTACTTGTTTATCTCGCTGAGAAACCATTTTACAGTACACGACAATAACAAAACTTTATTTTCAAGGTCAAATTAACAGACTTTCGGATGATATGCTGCAAGGCAGGATAAGAGTTGCAAATTATCAAGATTTTTAATTAAGGTGAGTTCAGTTTTTCTGCCCACCTGGTATCTGTCAACAGATATTAAGCATATACGGATACTCATTGGTTCTTAGGCAGAAAGGCTGTTTTTTTTGTTCAAACATTTGATATTATATGGCTCAAATAAAATAAATGTTCAAGATTTAATAAAAAAAATTGCACACAAGACCTGTCACGGCATTTCATTGAAATACATCTTCTAGCGTATATTCTAATTATACTTTCACCGAACAGTGAAAGCTGAGAGTGTAATGACCACTCACATATGTCAAATGCCCTTTTAAATCTCAATGTAACACACACATCACTCTATGTCAAGTTTTTTTCAATTGTATTGTAAGTATTTCAAACAAAGTGATTTCACATATTCTTTTGCCAAAAATAAGTCCACTGGCCTCATAAAATGGTAGCAGGCGTTACCACAGTCGGTATATTGTCCGCCGTTATGCGAATGCAATTAATTATCCCATAAAGGATTTAATCAGCTCGGTGACAGTGTTGCAGTTTAATAACAGGATGTGTTTAGTCGTCATTACTCTATGAAAAACAACCCATGATTTACGTTCGGGCTATTATAAGCTTCAAGGCTATTAAGGATATCTTCTTGGAGAATAAACACAAATGTGAACAGGTAGGGCAATGAGTAACTTTAGTTATTAGTTCCAAGTGTGCACGCTCTTGCTGCGTTCAGCCCTTAGAAACTCTAGCGTCGGTTCAACCGAAAAAAAATCCATTCAGGCTATTTTCATTTGAATCGTTTATATGGATCGAACCAAAACCTTTTTCCACCAAAAATGAGATCACACTGTTTGTAGGTGCAACGCAGCGAGTAGATTTTTAGGTATATTCAAGTTTTCTTCACCAACACTCTCATTTTTAATCATATTTTCTTAGTTCAGAACTATTTTCAGAGCTACTGGCGATGAGTGGAACGCTGGCTTTACAAGCTGGAACTCGTTGATTAAAATTTCATGCTTCAAGGGATCAAAGCTCAAATTGGATTTCATATTTTCATAAGTCATTCACATATCTGAAATTACTTCTTCAGGGCGTACATTACGTTAAAAATTTTGTTTACACCTCAGTGACTACAACATTTTTGTATACCAAAACAACATGAAAACGATATGCTTTTTTACTTCATTTAAAACTAATGGAAATTTTTTGAAGACCATGTCGCTCATCGAATTAGCATCTCGTAACCAATATGTCACGCTAGCAGCATTCCAGCAGTCTAGCCACTGTTCGTTCATTTATAAATCACAATATGAGCCCATCAATGGCCAACGACTCTTTTGGGATGCATTCCTATATATCTTATATAACTATAAGTTCATCAAAACTTTTTCATATGACTAAAATGGGAATGCAGTTTTCGAGCACAAAATCCAATGTGATTATCATTAAATCCATACTACACATTTCTAAAGGTTATAAAAAATAGAAACCATCAATATTTTCCCATAAAATATCAAGGTTTAATTCCAACCTTGAAAAATATTTCTAAATAATGATGCAAAAATTCTAAGGAATCCACATTGCAAATAATTATTTGGTTGGCATTACGCCGGTTTTTGTTCTATTTAAATATGGAATAATGAGCAAGAGGTAAATCAGAATCTGCTAGAGGTCAGAGAAATCTTCAAATTTCCCTAGTAAGCTAGGTTCCATGAAAAGGTCCAGGAGTGAGTCCAAATGAGCACGATATCAATTCATGAGGCAATAAACAGGGCCATTTCCAGGACATTTTACGCTTAGCTGAGGTGGCAAAATGAAGCCGAGGTTTCATTTAAGCGTTATCTATTGCCCGGATGCAGCCTTCAGTGTTATAAAAGGAAGGATTTTTATTAAAATGGTTATTTCTCTCTTTAACGAGCGCTGAGTTCAAAGAATCATGCATCATATAATATGAGAGAATGTTAACATTGATAATCTAGAAATGCGAAAACTTTCTTTCTGGAAATTAACGAAACTAAATTTTCTGCGAGCAAAGATTAAATGGACATTTTTTTTTACAGTTCACTGCAAAATTATTTTTGGTAACTATTCCCAGATTTTCATATATCATTGATTCCATTTATGTTAAACTGCAAATAATCCTTTTCTTTTCTAATATGACCATCAACAAAATTTAGTACAAAATTCTTAATTGATAATTAATCAAGTACAAAGGAAGTTGCAGCAGTACATGAACGTGAACTAAAGCATCAAAGAAATGGTATTCAGAATATTTAAAATGTGAAAGAAACACAGTAGCCTCAAGCATACAAATCACATGAATTGCAGTAAGTTTGCCTTCCAACAAACTAATAAATAGAAGCATACAAAGGCTTGAGTACGTGCAAATGTTAAGGAAAAATCGAGAGAGCAAGCTGTACAAATCATCTCAGTGCATGAACCTTTAAATTAAACTTTTTAGGCCGAAATGTCTATTGTTTTCAAAACCATCTCCTTTAGTTACGCACTGCTGATCCTCCTTCCTTGTGGCCTTTAAGTTCTCATCTCTCAGATGGTGGAAAAAAATTTCTCATCATATGTTCCAATACCTTAATATATCATAGTAACTATATATATATCATACTAACTTCAGTTCTTTCTGTGAATCATGGTACACTCCCTGTTTACAGTGCTAATCCATACTCCTATGTGAAAAGAAAGTGGATGACATCGAGGAAAGTATTTCAGTTTACTCCAGTGAACATATCATTGAAACGTGCAATAGAAAACAAATTATTTTTCCTTCTCGAAGGTGTACTCAAGCTGGATCCAGAACACGACAAAAACAAACCTATGAAAATTTAAAGCACCTCGTTAAAATGGTGAGCATGACAAACAAAATCCAGTATACAAATTCCATCGATGAAAAGAGAGGTGATCTTGAGGTGCTCCTTATTAAATACCTCAATAAAAAATTATTTCATCAGCTGAGGACTTCATTCCTCAAATTATTTTCATTGTGATAAGAAAACCGATTCATACCTACAATGAATGAGAAAATAGTATTTGGAAGACAATAGTTCAACCCACAGTGACAATAGTTCAACTCCGTTCACGATTCTTCGAAAAAATAATCACAATGGTGCCATGTTAATTTAGAAACTGTACGGTGCAACCAACGTTGTTAGTCTAACGTAACATTGCTTAAAATATTACATGAAAATATGTTTGGATACATTGTATGGCTATTTTTAAAATATATAATTGTTTAGCGAGTGTTTAAGATGGCTATTTGCAATGCTAACGATGTATGTTGAAAGACACAATTATTTTTCGCAAAAATTGGTGTTTGTATCGACCCGCAATATTAGTCCAACATGATTTAAATAGTGAATTCATTACCAGAAGAGATTAAAAACAACTGATACTAATTTCAAAATTGTAATACATATCAATATGCACCATTTAAAATGAACAGTGAACAGATATAACAAAACATAAAGGCTATTTATTAATGTAACGTCTTTTACACTTTATAACTTTGAAAACACGATCAATCGTTGATTTAGTCACTTTTTCATAATAGCAGATGACACCGATCTCGATGCGACTACTATGATATTTCATGTCTTGTTTCGAAGTAAATTACCGATCATCAGCGTAAATTTCTCTTTATGATGAGCTAGAAATTTTCTATTGGGTTCAAACATGGCAAATTTGGAGGCCACACAAACAAATTGTCGTATTTCTATCCCAACGAAGCCATATTTCTTAGTTGTTTTGACTGAATGCAAAGCTGCATTGTCTTTCATGAACACGATATTTGTCAGGAGTGACAAAAGATGGTTTTCAAACCAAGGTAGAAGTGTTTGATTCCAAATTCACAATATGAAGCTGAGTTAATTTTAACAGCACAGGAAATCATTACAGGTCTTATAAGTTGATAGACAACCAACTCATCGCACTGTAAAGTAAAATAAAATCACCTCACCCAGATGTCTAGATAATGATGCATAGGTGATAACCTCCCCACCCTTGGTTAATACTACCAGCATCAAACATTACTTCATTGAACCAACACACTTAAATAGAACATGGTCCGAGCGACAGAGCAAACGCACTTCCTTAAGTAAACACTCAAATATGAATCACATCAAAATAAAACGTATTAATACGCGTAGCCTCGGTGACACAATGTACTGCATTACAGTAATGATAATAACTGATGGCATTGACATTTATTGCGTCTCTGAAACATAGTTTGCTCTGAGAATCCAAAGTTTACATTTAAATATTTCAGATTACACATTGTACCGTGACAACGGTAAGATAAATGAATGAGGTTGTGGCTCGTACATTTTCATAAAAGATGTTTACATATCATTAGAAATTTAGCAAAAATAAGTGTGTCAGGGCATAGAAATGGTGTGGTTTAGAATACAGGTAAATAAAAAATTCCCCTCATTACCAGTTCCCTTTACAGACACCCATCTGCATCTCTACGCTTAACTTTAAAGTCTATTCAAAAAACATTCAAAGCGATGTCAGAAACGAAAAAGTTTTTCTATGCTCTCAGGGATTTCAACGTAGATCTGACTAACAAAAATAATTACTTAGCCAAAATTTTACACAGAATGGACCTATCATAAATGGTACAAAAACTAAATCGTGTTACTAACTACCAAAAACGTTCTAGATCTGGTAATTACAAATAACCCTAAAACAATAATTTGCACTGAGATGTCACTTTTAGTATCTGACCACCACACGATATAATGCTTAATTGACGTAACAAAGCAGAAACGAAAATCCTGCTTGATTACCTACCGTATGAAAACTCTCTACTCACCAGAACTATTCCAAAAGAAACTACGGGACAGAAGCAATGAATTTCAAAGTGTGTGAAGAACTGATGATGTCGATATACAAGCTTCAATTTTCAACGATGGTTCTATAGCAGCCTTAAACCCAATACTACGATAAAATCTAACTGAAGCGTACTGATTAGATGACAGATGAAATGTAAGAGCTGAACAGGGTAAAAAAACTTACCTGCGTGAGTACAAAAGCAATAGATCTAACAATTCTTTGCAAGACCGTTAAAAGCATCATGAAATGGCTTTCCAGAGATGAGTTAACTGAACAAAGTGAAAGCACTTCTTAAAAAAACTTTTAACAGCAAAGACGAATCCAAGACAAACTTGAGAAATCATCAGATAAATAGCACGTTACAAAAATAATGAATGCAAAAACAAATTCGAAATTCTATTTCAACAGCCACCAATTTCAGCACTTTTTTCTCTGAAGTTGGTGCAATGGTCATTCATGAAGTATCTAAAACCATTTCAACTGAATCTGCTGCTGCTGCTGACCCACGTCCAGTTCTACTTCACGATGCCAGTTATAAAGGGAGACTAAATCTATGATAGCTATCTGCATGAGGTACATAAAATTGTATACTCGCAGAAAAATACAAGACAACTTGGCATGACACTGTCAACCTTCGGTAATACTTTCGTTTGTAATACTTTCACTTGTTTTTTAAAGTAATTTTTTTACTTCAATGCTATGATAATGGTATTTATTTTTATCTACACTTCACTACCTAGCCCAACATGTAATGTGGCAATAGTTATCGCTCAGTGGTAGCCATAACTGGGCGATTGCCATCATTTTATGGTGTAATGTGGAGGCAGTTGTCTCCTAACTTAACCTTATCTAACGTAAATGAGGGCAGCCTAACGATGCAGTTGTTATCATATGACTTTAATTGAATTGCGCATAGTTATTACTGCAATTTTACCGTTCAATTTTTCTATAAATTTTTGGTGAGCCATTAGTTTTTTACAGCCAGTAAAAGGGGATTTATATTCATCTTGAGGGTTATTTTTACGAACACAATCATTTTTGAAATTGATAACTTTGTCTTTCAATAACAGTTATCGTAGAGCAAAATTAGTGAGTGAAATTAACCTATCACATTTGATACGAATTCATATAAATTATATTCTGAGACAGCTATGTATGTGAAAAGTGTATCGATCATTTACTTTTCATAAACGGTTCTTCTTTGGTTTGTTATACCCATTTGACTTAATTGCAGCATTAGATGTCGCATAATTAGTGAACAAAATACAGAAAAACGCTCTCAGTTTCATCAAACCGATTCCGCTGAGAAGAGCTTTATTTTAAATAACAAAGCAATTTAAATTTCAGATTTTTGGGCTGAGGAACTTGGACATTGCTGCAAAACTATTGTCGCAAAGGAATGCTCATATATAATATTGTATCATATATAAAATCAGTGTGCTAACTTGATCAACATTTCTTATCCAATCGTACATTTTTCAAAAAATAAAAACAGCTTACCGTGGAAGACCCCTTTTTTCATATTCCTCCCTTAATTTTGTTCCATCAAACATTTTTTCTTCAAGCAAAAAGTGACCACCTTTTTTCTAGAACATCTCCCTTGCAATCCAGCAGAACTAAAAATACTGATCTTCTTCGGAAGGGCAGCAACCTTCTTGGTATCTCAAAGGTTTATCTGAAGCAAACGGATCCACTTTAAACTGAATCTCAAGCATGAAAGGCAGCTCGCAGCTCCTAATGCTTGGTCGCTTTGTTTAGTCAAACAATAGCAGCAGCAATCTTTGAAACGCCTAAGCCTTCAGCGGAGATCGTAAAGAGACCACGCGCGCTCGACAACTGCATCAAATTGAAAACATTTTTTTGAATTTATTTTTTGTCAAGAGAGAGCCCTAATGCTAGTAAATGCACATATATCGTAAGAATCGTAAATTTAGAAACTCATTTGACTGTTATGCAACATAATCCGAAACGATTATTTGTAAATTCATGGTACTAACTTCTTCCTCAGTTTAAATCAATATTTACGTAGATCTTGAAAAACTTTTTTCATTTACACTTTTTAGCTAACAATGATGGCTGCAAATCTGTAATAAATATGTTTCTTAAAATAAATGATATCGGACTATCATTATTTAAATATATTTGAATGCTATCGTAGGTGCCCCCCAGAAGTTTGGATAATGCAAGTGCAAAACAAATTCTATTTAAATTCCTAGTATCCACTACCTCCTTCGAAGAAGTCTTTTTTTGAATGTATTTTCTGATCCAAGCGTTTTACTCTGATTTCATGCTTCAAAAAGTCATATTGAATTAGCACACTGCAGACCACTTGTAATTCTGTCTGATTCTGTGATCAGCAATAACTTTGTTGTATGAAAAAAGAAAAATCCCACACGGCAAGATCAGGCCAATAAGCAGAGTGCCGAATAATAGTTATGCTTGTGAACGACAAGAATTGTCCAACAGAGAGTGACTTGTGAACGTGTGGGTTTCCAGCCTTGTGCATTGTCGATGGTCGTCCAGAAGGGTCATCATCGTTGACCGTTGTTCGAACGTCATGAGAGTATTTATGCAGTTAGTGATAAAATTCTTCGTCCACCAAACAATACTGAACACTTTTAGTAATTTCTTAAAATTTAACTATAGTATGTGTCTAAACTCTTGATATCTTAGGTATATGAAAAAAATTAAAACTCAGTTTCCAGAACGACATATTAAGTTTTATGAATTTTGGAATATTAAAAAATATTTGAAGCAGTGGTGGAAACACGATAACAGAAATGTATTGCAAAAATGCAAATCTATTACAATAACCGTATCAGCGCTAGCCGATAATCGAAAACTGGCGATAAATTTATCGCCTGATAAGATAATAACTGACAAATCGAAAATTTCGATTCACCGATAATGATATCGATATTCTAAATAGAAGCATCGATAAATACAAATTTTGATTGCTACCTGTATCTCAGAAAAGTAAGACAAATCATAATAAATAGTCGTATTTTAAAAATCTGAAAGAAATCGTAGAATAAACTTCAAATTTAATTTTAATCCTCTTTGCTAATGAAAGGTACTGTTTAAGTAAAATAACTAAATTTGCACAGCCACATAATAAATCAGGTTCTGTAGCATAATCTCCTTCTTAAACATGAGCATGTTGAAGTCAGCCCTCTTAGCCCTGATGTTTTTGCCAGGCGAGAACAAGTGCTCCACGGCAGCGCTACTCTGCATCGCCGTGTTGTACCTCAAGGAGGTCAATATGAACCTCCTCATAGTTGAAGGCTGGGTCTACCAGACTCTTTGTTCGTCTGGCCTGCAGCGACACATTCACAGGGTAATTAGCCTCAGACTTTGTTGCCCTGTGATGATCCCCTGTGTCATCCTCCTCGTTTATACCCCTTGGTAAGCTTGACAGATTTAATCGTAGTTTGATAAATAGTAATTACAAATACAATATTTTAATAATTTGATAACTGTGCCGTTTTAAATAAGGTTGTTTTAACAGTTGTAAAAAAAAAGTTTGAAGAAATTAAAAACCTTGCAAACACTTTTGCTTTTCAAACGCTTGAAATTTAGTTCTCTTATAGTTAACAAGAGTTCGTTATACATCCAGAAATAAGGTTCACCCTATCCATATGAAATGAATGTCGCTGATGAGGTACATCGTACACTTGAGCACTGAGCACTGTCAAAATGGTAAATATTCGTCTGGAATCATCGTTCTCCTATTGTTCCCCTCGTTCTTTTGTGTATCGTAGCATAACTCTAATTTTTTTAATGCACGACGAGATAACTTTCAACTGGAACATGTTTACGATAGGCTCCGTCTCTAAATGAAAAACATCCAGCAAGTTTATTTTCCGGGAATGTACCTGCAAGATTTCTTCTTGACACAAATGATTGGAGCTCATCACCGACAGAAAGTTCTCATCAGCATCCATGCTATAAATGTTTCGGAATAGCGGTGGGTTGAGCTTCCTCTCTTACGGCACTGCATTATTTTAATCTACCGTATACGAAGTTTTCCATGATTTTGGTTTATTTCAGTACACAGCCAGAACACTTTTACACTGTTTCTAATCCCGTCACTTAAAAACTGTAAACGCTTTCCATCGTGTTGGTCCATATAAAACACTAGGAAGAATTTCTAAGTAAACAAAAGTTTGTGCCAGCCTGCATTAATCAGTATTTCTCAACGTAGAATCAGCCCCTTGGCTGCCCTTTACGCTAACGAGACCACAGTGCTCGGTTACTCCACAGCAATTCCGCTTCACCCGGAGGCGGTGTTAGGTTAATTTCATTACGGGAAACAAAGAAAGATCATTTGCATACTGTCTTTTTCAATTTCAAGATTCCGGGAAAAAATATTCACCGAAACGAACTGAAAAAGTTTTCTTATGCATGTGAAAGAAGTTTACTGACGTATCAGGCCTTTTGTTTGATGCTAAGTACCAAACTTTAAAACTATTAGAAAAATCTGAATTGCCGATCTGTTACATAAAATTCCGTTGAAGAGAAATAAACAAATATGAAAATTTAAGAAATATGAGGAAAAAATAAAGAAATCTTTTGAAAGTATAATTCGAAAACATTAAAAAAACTTTGAATTACGTAAATTGGAGAAAATGGAGACTCCATTCATATGAGTTTTGTATCGCTGTTTATAGTAGAGATACAGATACCAGGCGTTAAAGAACTTAAATATTAGAGATCTAAGAAATGCAAGCACACACAGTTATTAACAGCTCTGAAAATAAAAGCAGCAAGTCAAATTTAGGAGAGATCACGTAGCTATATTTCAACAGTAAATCAAATAGAATTCATAGCAGCACGAAAATCTCATGTATAAACACGTTCAAAACATTTCTGCTTATTACTTCACCCTGGCAGCTTGCTGAAAGTTCATGTGCACAATTATCTAGGGAAAAGGGATAACAGCTAGCGTGTCAATTCTATATAAAATGTGAGTCAAGAGTAAACATAAAAATCAATGGGCGCATAAAAAAGTGTGTACAGTAATTAGTGAGCACAGATTTTTTTCTGCACTTTTTTTCACTAACCCAAAAATGTGTGCAAATGTTTAATGTCGTATGCACATACAAACTGGACATTTTACGAAATCTTTGCAGTTTTACAAACGATGATTTTACATCAGACATCAGAGGAGTAATTGTCGCAACGACCATAATTATGTCAAGGGGTTAAAAACACTACCCACAAGGTAGAAATCGACTGTTCAAGAATACCCAGTATGCGCCTCATGAAGCTTTTCAATCAGTAATGTACATGAAAGATTTAAGCAGTCAGTGATTAAACAATAGAAGTGTCTTGAGATCAAATCCAAGATGGGTGGCAAAAGAAAAATGGTTTTTGTTCTTTAAATAACATAAACATAACCGAGAAAAAATTGAGATGAGAAAATTATTATTTAAAAAAGTCGCCCGGAGACTGTCTACTACACTGCTAACAGATCACTACAAAATTATTATTATTAAGATGAAGATGAAGGACGAAGATGAATATTAGAAGATGAAGAAGCTGGTAGATATTAAAATAAACATAAAATGTCATGAGAAGATAATTACTGAAACAAAATTCTGTATATAATAGCCCAGGACCAACGTTGAAGCAAGGTCCAGCTTAATATCTTGTCTTGCATGTTATTATATATTACAAACCAGATTCTTCAAAAATTGTTATGTAACTCGTATTGATAGAATTCAAACATGTTTGAGTTACATTTAAATGGTTGCTGGCAACACTAAGAACCTGTGGGGCACGAAAAAACTTAAGAGCGTATGGGGTATATTTGGGAGCAGATGAATTGCTACTAATGGACAACGCAATATCTAAAGTTCATTATACAAGAGGCTAAGGGCTGCTTTTCGATTACCCTGCAGATGATTTCTTTACGTCATTGTATGAACGGGTGAACTCCCAAATTACTGCAAAACATTTATTCATTTTGGAAGACGTTTGATGTCTAATGACAAATGCCAGTAGAACACACCAAAGCAAAGGATCGAGAAGTTCGTCAGACATCGTATCAATAATCTTGAAAGATCCAGTCAGTCTCTCGAGCTAAAATCTGTTAAATAATTACAGATGAACCAAAAATGAATGTTGGAGAACAGCAGCATTTAAATAAAGAGTGATCTAGACCGAGTACGTGTTGAAAGAAACTGACGTATGCAAGAATATTGTTCAGTCTAACCAGAAATGTTTAAAGTTCTTCTGGCTAAGAAACTATGAACCAATATTTAAATTAGTAAGATTTTGTGAAATTATGAATACTTGAAACTATTGAAAATTTACCGTTTTTTTCAAACACGAATGTTGTACTCCAATTCTACAGTTTAATCACATTTTACTTTGGAACATATTTATTTGCTTTAGCTTCATGGCTTTCACAAGCTCATGCACAAGTAATAACAAAAATTTGTAAGTTTTGAACAACGTAGTAAAACTCTATTTCATTCTTTCTATAATTGGAAAAATTTTTGGTGTAGGAGCAAAATGAACGAGAGTAAAATGCGAAGGATGTCTATTCTTTAACCTCTGCTGGGCTACACAAAAAAACAACTTTACACAACATTATTTTGTTGCCAAAAGTACTGTAGAGTCTTACCTGGTATTTATCTAGATAATCGTCAAAACTGTTCAGGTATTTGTCATATCTTGATACAAGCTTCTCGATGCCTTCTTCAAAAAAGTTTGCCGCCAATGAGGAGAGCTACGTCTTGACGGGCACAGCGGGCTCAGACTCATAGGGCAAACAGCTTAAAGTATCCGAGGTCTTGAACTGTTGCGTACAAACAGACCTTGGAATGTCTGGAAATTGTTCACAAAGTTCACTGATTGTAGATGTTCGTTTAATGTTGACCACTTGATCAACACGCTGAACTAGGCCTACAGTAGCGACAGGCTTGCGCTCATATCCATCTTCTTCATGGACGTCGGTTCGCCCGTCCTTAACATTTCTACACCATTCCTGAAATTTACCCTCACTCATACGGTTGTAATCGTATAGTGTACTCATTCTGTGATTGATTTCAGCAGTAGTAAGTCCTTCTACTTGCAGAAAACGGATTACACTTTGTAGCTCGCATTTGGCGGGAGCATCGATTGTAGCGGTCATGTTCAATCGTCCGTACCTCGGGTAATCGGGCTGTATTCATTTTGGTGATCATGGAGAGAAATTAATAAGACCCTGTAGTACTTTTGGCAATGAAGTTGTTATGTTGTGTATATTTCCTTTTTTAATCTACCGGAGTTTTAGACTGTACAGGAATTTAGAACAGGAGGCCCAGTCGGTAAAAACTTTGGTAAGGTAGATTAAAAGAATGCTGGACCATGTTGAACTTAACGAGTTAAATAAAACACATTGTCAGTAAGGTTAAGTTTTATAGTCACAAGGTGACCATAAACACTGAATAGAAAATAAAAATGTGGCTCTATTGAACGATGTTTACTGTGTAGTGTTATGAATGCTCACAAAAAAGTCATAGTAGATGGCCACTGAAAACGATTAAAATTCTCCAACGAATGTAGTTTTTTATATTTTTTTGCTAGATGGCGTATAATGAAACTTCCAAAAGCAACCAAAATTAGCCTCCGATCCTGATTTCACAGTCTCTGCAGTGAAGCCCCACGGAAAAGTAAAGAGAATTTAGGCAGCCATATCGCAGAGTTTTCTTTGACCTCATTGTTCCGGCTTGAAAGAATAAGAAGAAAATAACCCAGACAATTCGGACGGACAAGTTCATCCAATTATTCGGACACTGTTTCCAAGGTGAGTTTTTTCCGAGATGACAATACCCCATTTTACAAAGCTCCTGCCCTGCAAATTGACGTTATGAACATAAAAATGACATAGAACGCAAGAAATTTGCTCAACAATCACCAATCACGTAAGTGGGCCTCTATCGCGCGTATTGGAGAAAAAAAATCGAAATCGATACCTTCTCTTCTGCAGTAGTCATCTTTAGTAGAACTGGAGTAGCTTTGAATTAAAGAATAGTTGAAGATTCTTTGCATAAATACCTGCAGTTGTATGTGTCGCTTCCACGACTGATTCAGATTCCTTAAAACGAGTAAGAACATATATATAAAATGATAGTCCCTTTTTTTAGCAGATAGCCTACATCTCTGATCGATTGGAGCAAATTGATATCTCCCTATACTGTAAAGATTTGCAGATTATTTTGTACTTATGAACACACCCCAAAGATCAAAAAAAGTTTACGTTACCTATCTTTCTATACGTGAAAAGGTTGCCTCAGGAGAAATAGTATTTTCTTATTTTCTTCACCTAACACTTGCAATGGAATAAAAAACCGAGTTACACTCTTGCTTAATTTTCAAGTCATGTTATGTTTTATACAACGGAAAGTATCCATAATATCTACACGTTTCAATTTGTAAACCAAGAAATGCCAAGAAATGTATAAATTCGATTGAAGGCTAGAATTCAACTTAAGTTATAGTACCAATGTACGCTGAATTGCACATGTATGAACTGGCACATAGCCAGACTGGCTTGTCGTGTTGCCAGGAGTAAACTAAATGCTGGATTGTTTCAACTGTTGTTGAAAGCTAAAATTAAGGGTAATTTCACGTTCATTCATGAATGATTAAAATATGTATTTTTATTTTTAACAACACACCTAAAATATTCCATCGTACTGCCTTGAGTTATTTGGCTCTCTATTGTCCCGGCGATGTTTTTAGGTAAAATTTACCCTGTCAAATAATGTATTAAAGCCTGCGTTATGCTTGATCCCTTTCATAATTAATCTTCTATTCAGTTTGGTCTCACAAACAATACAAACTACTATAAAATGTCTTCGAAACTTGGCGTGATTTCCGCTGCCTTCGTTACCAGCGATTCATTTACGAATTTTGAAGCCAAGCGCAGCAAAAACGTTTCAACAGTAATGCATTTCTTCCTGAATACCTCTGAATGCTGTGAAGTATATATCAGCTGAAACATAAAGCGAGAGCTTCTGTGCTTCATATCTCTACAATAGGAGTCTGAATCAGGGCCAGCGACCCCCTGCAGACTACAACATTAGCTTGGCCTCTAAAGCGATCCCCTAATTGTTGCTCTGGCATAATAATTTGAAGATAATTAAGGAAATCCTTACCTCATCTGCTAAATAGGCCGAGGTATTCACGAGCTTGATCCGGGTATTGATTGATTCTTTTGAACTGTGATCGACGGCTCACTTCCCCGTCACGGACATTATTCTCACGGACCAGATTATTCCATAGAGTGTGACACTATTGCAGGGTATTGGCGGCAACATTGATGATAGGACACTCCCGCGTAGTGTATCTTTAGTTCCAGCCGCTAACGTAACGCTCCCCCAGAGAATGTAAGAAATCCCATCTGTTAACGTCATCAATTTCAACACCACCGTTGACGGCCATCAGCAGAAAAAGTTTCAATTTTATCTTAGTTCGAAAACAATAGTTCATTTTATTTTGAAAAGCTAATTTTCCTTAAAATGACTTCCAACATCACTGTACTGAACAATGATTGTATTCCACTCAGCAACGAACATGTTCAAAGTAAATTGGAATTTGTTGAAAACATTGTAATTTAGAATTTCTCAATGTGGGCGGTGTAAAAATCCCGAAACATTGATTAGTTAGAAAATGCATCCTCTTTCACATCAGCATCGGTAATACTGAAAAGCGATGCAAAATGTTATTCTAATTAGAATATATTCTATTTAAAAACTAAATATTCATGCATCTATAGGGGAAAACATGCACAAGATATGCACACGTACGAACATTAATAAATTGCAGTGGAGATCAGTAATATGTATTTTCTGACAGTTCTCAGTAGACAATTTTTCCAATATACACTCGTCTTAATCCACTTTTGAGACCATCTCCTTTGACTTGCTGAACAAGTCTACTTTTTCTTCCACTTTTCTAGTTTTAATGTTATGGTAAAAACACCCTCTTTTCAACACCAGAAATACGCTTACCCAAGATTGGTACTGAAAATTCGGTGTAAACAATGACTCAGAAAAAGTATATCGGTGTTGCACACTTTAAGAGAAAGCTTTTTATTGCACATCCTTTCCATCCACTGTATTGTTTCCTATCCTTTACAAATGGTGATTCATTGCCTCTTACCCATGAACATCTAATTTTTGCGGATTGTATTAACGTAACTTTGAAATTGATCGAGCATGACATGAGTAAATCGATTTCTACATGAGACAACAGTGTAGGCGGGTGCAGCTATCGATTAAGAACAAGCCTGAATGAAAAAAATATGATTTCATTTAGAAGCATACATGTACAACAGCAAAGGGCACCATTCTAACGAATACATTGCTAATCTTCAATCAAGATAATCTGATCTTTCTTCAGTTTCGTCCTGACAAAATGTCACCGGTACAATACTGCTCTCTAGTCAAAGATCTTGAAGTCCCATAAATGTAACATGCGCAATTTGTGTACTTGCACCAAACGAAAAGTATTTAATTTTGCTATAGAAAAAATTTAGTTGGCATCCATATTAGTATTCGTCAAATAAAAAAGTCCCTCATAATTTTTTTCCGGTGAAGGGAGTCCTGCTACTGCTTGGCTCATTTGAAAATGAAGGAAGCTTTTCAACGTCACTGTAGCTTGCTAGCAAAAATTTTGTTTATGGATATTCTTTTGGAATCATAAATGGCACTTATTTATAAGATGAAATAAATAATTGCGATGTCATATTCTGTTGATGATTAACATCCAAATGTATTATACAGTGACTGTGACCGTAGTCAATGTACAGCACCGTACACTGTAAATACATGTATACATATTTGCGTGCTTATAACGCTCTACCTTTCAATTTTCGAAGAAGTTAGACACGTAACAAGTTCTTCCCGAATTGAAGAAGGACGGAGACTAGTTGCATTTTCATTTCCCCGTTGGCTATCTCAAGAATAAGCTGATGCAAAAACACGAAATTAATTACTGGAAATAAAGATTTGCAAATGTAGGTTACTAGTAAAACAAACGGTCCACGCCTTAAAAACTTATCCCTGCATAACACAGAAACAACACCGCAAAAACTTAAATGAAAATAAATTAAAAGAAGGGTTTTCTGCAAATTTTTGGCTTTACTAGACCGAGAATCGGCCTTCAAGTTAACGATCTATTATTACCTTAGTGACATGCTATTACATTCTCTCTAGCTGCCGTTAGCTCCCGTGTACGGTACCTGAGCACCATTTGCCAGAGCGATTACATTTTCTTTAATAGGCCATCAAACGCGATTTATTGAAGTTATAACAAGAGAAGAGGTGCACCTATGCAACAGAGGTGGGTCCGCTTCACGCCTGCTGATGGAACAATCAACTCGGAAATTAATTCGACGCGGCCTGTTTGGTTGTTTCTAACACACGAATGTTATTCAGAAGAAATGGAGAAAACTGTTTTCAGATAAAGGTCAATAGCTATAATATAGCTCAAGAAGTTGCAGACTGACATGATAGGAGATATATAATTCAAACAAGTACTTTGGTCTCTAGTACTGATTGGATAAGGTTTAGTGGTGCTTAGGCAAGGAGAGAAAATTACCATGAACATTAGTATGATGTATACGCACTCGCATTCTCATTAATGAATGGGTTTGAATATTTCAAAGATGTCATCCACTACTTAGAATTAAATATTATAAATTTCGCTTTTTCTCAGAAATTTTTAAGAACTTTTTCAATAGAGATTCAAACTAGCCTTATTAGTAAATTTTAAATTTTGTAGAATAATTATCTAGGAATGTGGCAAATATGAGATTTCGAGATACTAAGTTGTTAGTTACTCTATTCATTTCATGCAAGAAAAATATAACAAGGCAACTATTAATGGGCTAAAATCTGATGTATATGGAAATAATAAAATAGGAAATAAATATTTTCTTAATTCAGTCAAAAAAATGTATTGGAAAGTAAATTGCTTATCTTCGCTATGAGTGGAAATAAAAGTACAGTGGTAGAGAACTCTTTCAGCTCTACTATGAATAGGGAAGTTACAAAAACTTTCAATACTTAGAAGTTGAAACCTCAAAATCATTGTTTAGCGTCATCTCACAGTCAAATGTAGAAAAACAAGACGTATTTTAGCGACTCACAGAAATAGGACTGAGGAAGTTGATTTCAACTTCCATAACGATTACGATTGGGAAACTTATTCATGACTAGAATAAATAGAATGAGGTAAATCCAACAATTAAATTAACGTTAAATAGGGATGGTATCGGTTTTTTATAATCAAAAAGAAATCATAATCTTGAGGTGAAAACACACAATGAAAATTGATTGAAACTGTAAAAATCGTTGCTTGCATGATGCTTTAAGGAAGTATTTACCTTACAAAGACTATTTAATCTAACATTAACAACAGTAGCAACAAAATTATCTGATAAATTGAGTAAACAATAATCAGGATACACTATTGTATTTCACCGGCATCATTCCATTAAATTTTATTGCATTTCTTCCTTTTTTCTTGAAATATTTCGGCACAACTAGATGAATAACGAACTTTACATCTCTTATTATGCTCTAAAATAATTTAGCGTTCGTTTAAAAAGAAACAGCTTACTAGAGCTGACTTTATATCACAGTCAGCTTGATTCGAAGTTTAGGAAAGCACTACTCGGAACTTCATAAACGAGGCGGCTTTAAACTTGAGCCTTGGCTTCCTAGCTCTTCTGATACCAAACTTAGGTACAAGTTTGCGGCCATCGGAGCTTCTAGAAATTATAAAAAGCTCAGCAGTAACTTGGAGCCTCAAATCTGGAACGTCTCGTTCTCCCCGAAAAGAAGTGAAAGTAGTCCTTGCTTCGTCAAAACTTGAAGTCAGATCAAGCTTGGTTTTTCATAGCGGAAGAGTTGTAAAATTGTTGTACGGGGTTGAACTTGCTGCAGCTAGTAACATGGCAGCTGTTTAGTCAGTGGGACCAGTTTCCGATCCACAATTGAATTGTGCCCAACGTAGCAAGTATATTACCGATAAAGTCGTCAGCTACGATACAAAGCTACAAGATACAAAATACGATATACGGAAGTGAGTTTCCATACCTACGATGCCCCTTAACCCTAGAACTACTAAGATTTTTTAAATGCACTAAATTCCGTTGGTGTCCTAATGGAAACCCCGGTATAAAAATTATTCTCATTTGCAGGTCTCTCCGATAAAAATTAGTTAGAAGATACATAGTTATGCTATTATTCATTACAAGCAAGTTTTAAGGATATACAACTGGAACTTCAGCCATAAAATATTATTGTTTATACATTTTTTTTAAATTATTCATTTTTTTCCCTATATGTGTTAATTGTTGACATATTTTGGACAAAGTCAAGAAATTTCATGAACATAATAAAAAATTAATGTGTCATATCATGTGTGCAAACATCTCACTGATAGTTCAAGGGTTAAATGTTTATGATACACCTTGAAAAAAGTAAACTTAAATAGCTTTAGTTGATACAGGTTAATGAAATTTTCCTAACTTATATAGTATTGTGGCAAAATTCAAAAGAACTATCAGAATCCAGACATCCAGACTTGAAAAAATTACAACCAAGTACAAAAGTACAACGCAGAAGTTTAAAAAACATTACTAAACACACTTTAATGTTAGTTTTAAGATATTTAAAATGTTGCAGATGTTGTGAAACGTTCTAGAAATAAGAAGTTGAGCATATTCAACATTGAGATTGAGAATTGCATCATGATTAGTTTTATGACCTCAGTTAAGCACGATTACAATTGTAAGTAATGAGCAAATCAGTCAAGCTCTCACTCATAAATCCACTCACTCAACAAACATCATATGATGATGTTTGGAGTTGGAAAATTTCTGATCAACTTAAATAACGCTTTACTTCGGTTGACAGTGTCATAAGCAGACAGAACTCTCTTATAACCTACACTGACCTGGTATAGAAAAAGTTGCGCTCAGATTTTTAACAATTTTTTATTTCATGAATATTTTTTTACATTAGTTTCAGAAGCATTTAATTAAGCATAAAATTTCATAGCTATATTCTACAGTGTCTGGCGTATGAAACACCTGGTCTAAATGGCATAACTCTCCTAATACTTATTTAAATTTTAAGACTGAAGAAGCACGGAAAAAGCATCGCACCATGAGATGATGAACTCATTGTCGCAATCCACAATCGTGACGAATCAATGTGTGATATTTCTACAACAAGATGCATAGACATGAGAACTACACACAGAACACTTGTACGCTGGAAACAAGATCACAGCTTAAACAAATTTTGGAAAAAAGAGTATTAACAGAAGAGTAGAAAATTACTCCAAAAGAACTGCAGGAAAAAGTGGTTGCACAATCTCAGTTTGCACAATCTTTCTTCTAGGCAACAAATAAAAAATCCACTTCTGAAAATGACTTGCGTTAAAACTTGTTCAGAATCTGCAAAAATACTTCTAAATGGGCCAAAATTCTTTTGGAACAAAATTTGGGACGGAGCAAAAATTGATCCTTCGGTGGAAATTCGAACATAAAAATTTGAAGAAAGAAAATGAAAATGCACGTGAAGAAAAATACCACACCTACCATGAAACTTGAAGGTGGAGCCAACATGATATGAACTTGCTTCTTTTCATCAGGTGTCGGAAGAATGGAGTTAACCTTAGAATACTGGACCTCTATTTCTGTCCGTAATATACTAAACATGGGTATGTCATACCCAAAATTGGGAACTGGACAACTGGTATACATTAATTTTTGATAATTATCAGGTTGTAACGAAAGCTTTGTTCGTTTTTTTTGAAGAATCATAAATAGGAAACAAACATGAAAAAGCATAGTTACTCAATCCTTAACATAGTCAGAATTTTTCATAGTGGCATCTTCTCATATGTCATCAAGTTTTGTCATCCCTTTTCTTAGAATGAACTTAGCTTTCACTCATAAAATTATACAAACTTTATTTAAATTTCTACTCTTTAAGTGAGCCTCAGCCGTGCAAAATTATTGGGTAAGCTTTTGAAAAACCAATTATCTGTTGGAGCACAGTCTGTCGAATTTAGTAGGTAAAACATTATTTCCCTGCCAAATTCATTTAGTTAATTTTTAGTTACTTTTTCAGTGTGGGGCCTGACATTATCATGCTGCAGAATCACTCCTGTTTGGTTCACCAATAAAGGTTCTTTTTTTTTAACTCAAGTATGCGGTAAAAATAACAACTGAAAGCAGTCATTCTGTGTACCGTTAACTGACACAAGTGACATCGAACCATGGACACTTTTATTTCAACCGTGAAAGATGAATTGAGAAAACACACCCGATGCAGTTCTTCATTCCAGTGTTTTTCAGCTGAAGGTTTAATCAACTGCAGTGTTAATTTCTACATGCACTCCACTGCATGCTACTGCTGATGTGGGTCTCATTGGTGCTTTCGCTATACATTATCAAGAAATAGGCGTGTTAGCAATCTCACAGCAGCCTCCTATTTATGTTATTGGTGCAGTTATCAGGAGCACATGTTTGACTAATTGTGCCAACACCATCTGTGGTCTCATTATAGAATGCAATGGCTTCTGGTTTCTCATTTTCTGTACAAATGGACAGCCCGTGCAAAGATAACAAGAAAGGAACATTCTTCTTTGCTCTGGTTATGTTAGGTGGTACAGCACAAATTCCGCGTTTTTGGTGGAAAGGAAGGCGTTAATACCCAACGCTTGGTTAGCCTAGCTTTTTACAGTGTCAGGTATTTAATGATTTTTTATCATAATCCCTACCAGCATCAAGCAAACCTTTGCGTGGTCGGTGATGAGTGGGACAAAATTAATAAACTTATTAGTTGTAGCCTACGTCCTTGAATCATAGTCGAAGTTTTCTTGCTCTCAAATGGAGTATTCTATTCTCATTTATGATGCGTGTATCTCCTTACTTGTCACGCATTAGAACTTTGGTGATAGGATACCAACATTTATTTGTTGCACTATTGCTGCAATAGATGTGTTGTTCATTTTTAGTTGGAAACACATGTTATCACAAATGTGTTCTCCGGAACGTTTGTTAAAGTGCAAGCTCACTTACCAGGTTTCTGTCTATTATAATAGTTTGCTGAGGTCTCTTCTAACAGTTGCTCTCATAATCAGTGAACGCTCATAGACAGAGTTTAGGGCCGTCTGCAAACTTTTTAACTTTGTTGATGACTCCGACCTCAAAGTCGTTGATGCATGATAGATGATGAAGAGAAGCAGGCCTAAAATGCTTCCACGAGACTCCTAATGTTCCACCAGTCGCTGTATTGATCATAGAGTCACTCGTTGAGCGCGACAAGTGAGCCAGTTTGTATCCATTTGAGAGAAGTATTATCCGTCGTTCCGATAAGATCCAATAAATTTACCAATAACTAAGACTGCTATAGTTATAGTATAGTATAGTTTTTGTATAGTTTTTGACTTCCGTGTAACGATCATTGGGATTTACTGTTTCATGAGAGATTTGTGTAAAATTAATATGATAACAATATATATATATACATATATATATATATATATATATATATATA
>VCRD01001407.1:45928-63148 GCA_006783055.1 Trinorchestia longiramus
TTCGTTATAACTGCAAACTTCAAATACTTAGTTACAATATTTGCGTTGAATTTAATGCAAACAATTAAGCCATAGCTTTTAGACTACAGCTGCAAATCGACGCCACCCTCTGATATTCCTCTTGCTAATCCGTCATCGTTTGCTGTTATGTCTGAAAAACGCTGCGAAGATTAAATATTTATCATACTGGCGTCTGAACTCAACTGTTCCAAAACTACGGCTTCTGTAATTCTGAAGATGGGTCTTAATTATTATTATCAGTGTGAAAGTTATTCTATTTTCTTTTTTTGCTCGTTAATTATATTAGGAATTAATAGTGTTTGAATTCTATGCAGATTCTATGTTCGTTGTTCATGCAGAGTTTTCTAGAATGCTGCAACTCTTGATTTCTCTATGGTCAGATGGAAGGTGATGCCTTTTATGGCACTTAAAGACGGACGTTAGCATAGTTCTATCAAGATTGACAATTTTTAAAAACGAGCTAGCAAATAAGGGCGATGTCTGTGGAAGTAGGTTCTTCTACAGACAGGGTTCTACGTCCTGTTCTTCGAGAAATACTTTAGAGAACTCAGGGTACGCTTTTTTACCACAAATGTTTATGTTGTGCCCTTGATCCTTAAACATCAAGTATCTTTAAATGTGTGAAAACATATTTGGGCCATAACAACATTTTTTACCTTAGGATGTAGTAGTCATAACTACTTTCGCTCTGCACTGGCAATTGAAAACGCTTTGCAAAGAAAAAGTGTAACCATTTATGCATTCAAGCATCAATATTGAAACAACACCCAGCCCCCTGCTACTCTCAGTACATGCATTCATTCCCTCACTAAACAGAAAGAATGCGAGCTATTCGAAAATCAGCTCGCAATATGTCTATAAGAATGAAACTTAGTCCAAAAGCACTATTCTGAGAAAGCATTCAGTCACATTAAGCTTTCATTTTACAGGGTAATTTTGAACTGTGTAATACTTTATTAGTTTTATGCCTAAAACCCATGAATGTCATTAAAATGAAATCTCTGTTCATCAATGACAAAATCCAATAATGAGAATTATGTTTCCAGCAGCGTAATAACAACCTGTAAAAAATAAAAAATAGTGAAAAGAAAATATTAGCAGTAAATTGTGTGGAAGTGTGGTGTATTGACAACGTATAAAGCTAATATGATGGAGCAAATCTGAGATCAGATTTGGGTTTTCCACTCCCAAATTAATCCAAGTCATATATTATATAACTTTCCGATCTACAATTTTTTATTATACATATATATTTCAGTAATTTTTCAGACTTGCTCACCAGAGTAATTCCTATTCACTTCGCGTGTCATGTCAATCTTTTTTGCCGCTAAAAGTATTTCGCTAGCGAACAGCAATAATACTAATTAACTATCCGTTACAGTTCAAAGTGAATCTCATGAGTCAACTACGAAGCAGCAAACCTACCTCATATACTTTTAACACGTTAAGTGCGGTTGCCTAGCCGGTGCAAATCTTTACTTTGTACATACAGTCACTAAAAAGCTTTGAAAAAATTACAGAACCTAATCTAAGTAACCCACCGGTGGGTCACTTCGCACTTTACGTGTTAACCTTTGCTGGCATGCTTTGTAATGGATGACTTTGCTGCAAATTAAATGGAGAAGTCGACTAGTCTGACAAATTTCTTTCCTATGCACCTCCTGACCAAAGAAAGACCATGTCGAGCTTTGCATAGCAACGTTTGTGGAGGAGTGTGCACATCGCTCATGATTTATGCACGCAGGCTGGGAGGTTCCAATGTAGCACTGCCTTTATTTCGCCTGGTCTGAGGACTATGTTGCAAGGTGGACTGGTCTACGCCTCGCCTGAGGATTATGTTCCGAAAGTTGGCTGTTGTACACTTTTCCCATAGTTTGCAGAAAGTAACTTTAGTCGGGTTTAATAAGAAGACGGGAGATGTATTTACTGAAACATAAACTTTTACTTAAAAAATGTCCAATATCGTGGCTATCCTATCAATGGTAGAGTTCTTCTTCGAGTTCTAGTCAGCAAGATTAATCATGCAATTCTATTGGAGTCTGTGCATGCCTTTCTAGAGGATACAGTATCCTGTTTTTCTGTTTAGAAGAATTTTGAGGTAAGTTTGATGTCAAAATTGTTGAGCTTTTTATTATAAATACATAACTAAATACATAAATACAACTACTTCCGTACTCCGGTATATCAATCTGAAAGTTTACATGATTGGTCAATCAAACGGCAAGTAAAGTATTCTGGAATTTTCAATGGCTCTCATTATCTTCTCTCATCTTACTAGTTTAATGAAGTGGAAAAATGAATGAAGTTCACAACATATTGAGCAGCCTTCGGCATTCATACGTGACCCGGAGACTATGTGCTACAATCTGCATTTCTGTTATATTAGCAAAGTGAAATACACATCATAGGAAGACGGAGAAAAATTATGAAAACATTGAAAATATTCCAGGTTGGTTCAAAAAGTGGGAGGTATTATGATGGCATAAACAGCCACGATCTTTGTTTATGTTATTTTTGAAATAACTTCGTAGTGCGAACAGCTGAAGGATTTATTTGCTTAATTCTATCTGGGTTACTTTTCGAATACTTGAACGCTGACGCAACACTACTTCTATACATTAATTGCACTTTTTCTCTCACTGCCGTGCAAAGGAACTGTGATGAGTTGGAACACTCATTATTCTTTCTTGAAACGAATCCACGAAGTCTCTTAAATTCTCAGCCCAACTCCATGTCGTTCTGGAATTTTGATCGTTCCAACTAAAATTCACTGTTCAGGTATTTTTCAAGCCCCACTCCCTCAACTCTGAGAAGCAATATAGAGAAAATTCATCGCATTTTCTGACATTTGAAAAGAATAACAAATGCAAAGGGTCAATTAATATAGACAGTTTCTTTAAAACTTATTTCCCTAACTTCGAGAACTTGTTGACCTTTATTGGACATTATTTTATTTTGTATTAATTATTGGTTAGTGTATTTCTTTACATTCGAGTTATAAAAAATATATTGTTTCCTATTCACAGTAGCATAGATGTGAGTGAGTGAAGGTGCGTCTTAGAATCGGTTCATGAATGCAAAAAGAGTAGGTATTAAAATATATAGAAAAATTAAGGTTTTTCTGGTTTTGTAGTAAAGATATGCTTGGTCTGAGCCATCTCTTATTTTAGCGTTTTAGGTGGAATGATCGTACCTTGAAACATTTGCTATTAAAAATGTTCCTTTTTAAGTTGGTTATTTTTTCATCTTGCGTGTGAAATTTCATAAAAATCGACCGATTAACTTTTTTAAACCTTTTTAGGTTTAATGACCAAATTCATTTCGAATAAATAAGACACGAGTTAATTTTCTTAGAGACAATGAAAATTTTACCTAAATACCAAATAAAATGCATCAACCAAACTCGATAGCATATGTGACAGTTTCTTCAGCAATACTGAACCTCCATTAAAAAGCTTTTAATGCTTTAAATCTGAGATATCAGAATCTAGAGAACAATTTCATTATGAACGACTGGACAAATAGTAGGACGCATTGAACCAAAAACAAGAAGCAAGTATTCAGACATTCACTCATACCGTACTGAAAACTGCTTAGTAAAACTAAATGTAAAGGAAGCTCATACTTTTATAAAGAATGATCCCCAGTTATGATTGCACCAAAAGCCATGAGAGACTGGATAATATCTGTCGTGAAAGTTTCTTCGGGTGTGCTGACGCTGACGAAGAAACCTTAAAAGTTTTGAAATGATTTCGGTTCAAGATATCTTCCTTCCATTCAGAAGTATCTCTCAAAGCTCTCTGACTCGTAAATCTTTCTGGGACAAAAGGATTTCATCGTAAACTTCGTACCAAAAGTTTGCTGAAAACTCTTACATTTTTGTCAGAATTGTTTTTACGTAAGTGCCTACGAATGGACGGAAATGAAGAACTCTCGTTTCCACTCCCAAAATTTTCCCAACGAAGTCTACGGAGGTCACTCATATAAGTAATTTTTTTAATGATGGATCATTCATTTCAATGGTATGAGGAGCTGAAATTTGAGCTAGAATGTATTGAAACAGAAAATGATCTCAGAAGTAGAAGAAAAAAAACTTAAGCCTATTAAGATTTGTATACTCTATAAACAAAAATATAGCGAATTTTAATAACCTGATCTGTATTGGGGTGAATAGCATTAAATGGTAATGACTTCGTAAAGGTAATCAACCTAAATAGGACGATATGGCTTTGGAAATGTTAGTGCAGAAAAATGAGCCATTACTTTGGTAGGCTGATCATCAAACTTTTCAATCCTAGAGAAGAGTTGAATAAAATAAATTTATAGACGCTATAACTTCTAACCCAAGTACCCATAGCAGGTATTCAAGTACCAATGCCTATTGCATCCGACACTACCGCTCGGTACATACCCCGACCCAGGCAAGGTCAATAACTTCCTTTTATTAATTCAGGGTTACATAAAATGTTTGATGGCTTTCAACATAGTCTCTCTGAGTCTCCCTAGTATGTCCTAGATAGCATCGTATGAATGATACGATAGTCATTAACAGGATGTTTAATCCTGTCACTGGTTCATATTTTTCTTCTGTATCTCATCACAGGTTAGTTAAATTACCACCCAGTAACCATTCTTTTTCTTCCTATTCTTCATTAGTAGTCGCTCCCTGTTGTTGTACTGCTGTTCTCTCTTATTGTTCTGGTAGTGAGGTGCTTTATTGTTCTGCACGTCAACGCGCTGAGGATATTTTGTGAAGATTACTGCGTATAATTTGGATCTAGCTATCATTGATTTGGAGGTGGTTATCAACAGCTTCAAGAAGTTGACGCTGGTTATCAATTTACAGTTGCTTGTCACAGAGCACCTCTGAAGACTAGATTTGTAGCGTTAGTTTGGGATTTAGTTTTACAATAGTTTCCAAGCGGCCCACCAGCAGTTTTAGTTGCAGGTTTGGTTCTTGAATATTTTGTGATTCTTTTCCAAAGAGTGGTGTAAATTCAAGGCTAGCATGACAGAATTTCTATATTGTAAACTCTAATACTATAGAATTGCAGGATGAACTTTGATTGACATTCTTCACAGTATTTAATTTTTGGCTTCGAAATTTGTTAATACTTTGATTATGTTGAATACTTGTCATGTTTTTCTAATTCAGTTCTTCAGTGTCTATTTACAGAGTCGTTCACGTATAACGTCCATTCACAGACTTATTCTTTTTTTAATTTATTAGTAGTAGTAATTTATACTTTCACATCTTTAGAACAGGAACCATCGTTGATAACATAAAATTCAGGCCTGTGATACAGACACAGAACTGAATGTAAAAAGTTTGCCACAGTACTACAAATACTGTTTTTAACGTTTAAGTTTTTTTTAAATTCAACATTGAGAACACATTCTAATGTATAAACTCCGACTTCGCAATGGAGTGTACTGGCAAGACCTGTTGAAATTAAAATATTCTACATTACATACAAAAACAAACATAAATTATAAAATTACGCATCGTGTGCATGACCCTTTTAAATCACTCCCTCCTGCTTGCAGCCCAACTCACCCATTGTTCCACTACTGTTGGAGCGCTCCCTGAAACTCGTTTTCTGAAATGGGTCGTACTTGTCTTAGTAAATTTGGTTTAATCCCGTCTACGTTAAGGACATAACGTATTCTTAGGGCGGGCTCTAGATTGGGGAAAAATAAAGTCTGCAGAGGCCGAGTTTGGAGTGCACAGAGGTGGGAAAGGACGATCATTTCTTCGGAGGCCAAAAACTAGGTGACAAACAGAGGCGAGTGAGTTACCCACACTCTCAAGGTGCAAGAACCACTTCTCGTGTGGCCACAATTCGGGCCTCTGCCAACCCACAACTTTTTTCAACCGCTCCAAAACTTTCGCATAGGACTCTTTGTTCACTGTATCACATTGTGGTGCGGATGGCCCATTCCTCGACAGAAAAAATTCCAATCAACTTTGACTTTAAATTTGATAGACTCATTTAGACTTTTTTAAGCCGTAGTAACGTTTACCTTCCCATTACGACAATATTTCACATTGTAGTCATAAATACAAGTCTTATATCATGTGATCACAGTTTCCATAAAGTTTGCATTGTTTCTTCATGAGTAATCAAGCAACTCTTGGCTGATTTTCATCCGGTTTGCTTTTGGGTTGTTTGTCAATAGTCGTGGCATGAGTGTTACAACTTTGATGGCACAATAAAATGGTGAAGAGAGCGTATGCTGCTAATTAAATAGAATATTCCTGCTGGGACTGAGTATCCCAATCTTAGGCTGCTAACCAAGTCCTGTGTCGTTAAACTCCAAGCATAGGCACCAAACAAGCAGTAAAATTAAAGGAGGAAGAACAACCGTTACGGTAAGTCATTAATCTCCAAGCACATGTACCATCATGTTCGTTTTAACATCAGAAAACGTGTGTTCTGTAGGTGTAGAAACCTATGACTTGACAGTTTATCGCACAATCGCTAGCATTACAATTGGCACATTTTCTATCATACTGTGCTGACGTTACTTCATGATGTGGCACCATCATGATTATTGTTTATTTAAACACAATGGCTGAGTTTGGTGTAGCATGGTTAAACATCCATAAATCTATATTATTTTTCCCTCAAGTTCAAATGAGATAAATAAACGATTTGAAGGACGGTTCAACTAACTAAAGCTTGACATCTCTACAAAATATGACACAGAAGAAAATGTGATCAGGCTGGCACTCAAAGCATGCAAAAGTCTCTAAGCAATAGCACTCGTTTGATAAATATATTCTTTTCATTCAACGGTTGCCCTCCTTCTTGAAGAAAAAGAATGTAAACAATTATTCATTAGAATTCTTGCTGAGTCAATGCACTGTACTATATACTACACAAGAAAGATTACATTGTAATGCACTGGTATGGAAATAGTTTTAAAATTATTCAGGTTCACAACTCTAGCTTAGATGACTATAAATATTTTGCACAACAAAAGTTTACAGAAATTTGAAGTCGAATAAATTGACGCCGTGAAAGCTGCATCATTGTGAGAGGAAAAAATAAAATAAAAATTTAGAGTGTCGCAGGATTTACAAATTGCTGCAATAAAACTTTGGAATCAATTGACTAAGAGATTTTAACCACAAAGTTTACGTAAAACCTTCTACCTTAGCTCAGGAAAAGAAAAAAACCATTTGTGCATTCTCTGCCTTTTATATCCTCAAAAAATGATATATGTTCTTTGAGTGATACTGTGATCCCACTATGGAACATTTCAAAGAGAATTTTGGGTTGCACGAAAGAACCATTAGAGGCACTATCTGGGATTAACAATACAGACTGAACATAGTTCTCTTTACTTTGGTGAGGCCGTCAAGGCATGCAATTTTTATAATAGCACAAAATGAAACGAGTCATTTGGTACATTGCACGGGTTTGCGAGAGAAAAAAGAAGTGTCACAATCGTCATCCAAGCATTTATTTCAGTTTTCAGTGAATATAAAAGCTCTGTTAGAAATGATAATGAGGAGAGACTCAAGATCAACATTTATATGTGTTACTTAAACACTCTAGATCAGGCTGCTTAGTATCCGTATACCCTTCACAGTAACTAAGGAATGCTGTCTATCTCATGTTAGAAATAGGTTGATAGTTATTTCTTAACACGGTTTCTATCAATGTGTAGTAACACTCCTGTTTAAAAGCCCTGGTCTATCTGAACTAAGTGTCTTACAGACATAAATAATTTAAGTTCATTAACCACAAAATACAGAGAAATATCCACAATTAGCGAGGTAATGAAATTGGGTAGTGTAATTCAATATATGCGTAACCTAGAATAGAAGAATTTTATATATATTTCAATTCATGTTATTTACATACATTCCTTCAATTTTTATAATCAATCCTGTACATATTTTTTTCTGCGGAATTTTCAAAAGTTATCTATATTTTAGCTTAGAATATACAAAAGCTACATCAAATATAGTGACTTAGCGTGGTATACGGAGTCTTCAGAAATGATAAAAACTAGGTACTGTACAGGATTTGCGGTAGAGTTCCTTCATTTGGTTGTGATGACTACGGTGAAATCCATGCTAATAGTTCAGTATAATATTTCCTAAAATGTTACATACAATTGTTGTTGAATATATTATATGGCAATTTTTTGAACATATAATTATTTATTGAGTACTTAATATAGCAATTCGCAATACTAATAATGTATATTGAAAGGCATAACTCTTTTTCCTAATCCTTTACGCCCGGCTGTGATGAATTCATCATTGTGGAAAGCAATGCTTATAGCTCCTGTAATTAAAAACATAGAGTCTAGCAAAGGAGTGCAACGAGTACGGAACATGTTCTGTTTATGCTCAGTCAAGTGTTGCATTATTATTCGCACCGGCTTACTAGTTTCAACACAAGTAGTGCAGAAGGAATGCACTGCTAAAATTAATTCAGGCAGTAGAGGGCTAAAAACTGATGTTTGTATCGACCAACGATATTACTCCAACGTAATTTAAGGGCTGCATTCATTATCATAGAGAATTTAAAACTCCGATACGAGCTTCAACAATATGATACATGTAAATCTATAACATTTAAAATAAACAGTGAATAGATTTAACAAAACAAAGACTATTTATTAATATAACGTCTCTTGCCCTTTATGACTTCAAAATGTAATCATGTGTTGATTCAGTCAATTTCTTTATTATAGCAAATGGCACCGATCTCCATGCAACTACTATGCCATTCCAAAAGTCTTGCTTCGAAATAAAGTGCTGACCATGAGCATAAATTTCTCTCTTAATGATGGACCAGAAATTTTGTGTCAGCTTCAAATCAGGCGAATTTTGAGGCCACGCCATCAAATTGTCATCTTTTGATATCTAGGAAGCCAGATATTGTTTAGTTGCTTTGGCTGAATACGAAGATGCCTTGTCTTCAATGAACACTGGGTGACAAATGCTGGTCTTCAAGCGAAGGTAAAAATGTTTGATTTAAAATTTCACAATACGAAACTGAGTTAATTTTAACACCACAGGGAATCATTACAAATCCCATAATTTGGTTGTCTATTATTCCTGCCCACAACATCACATCACCTCCACCCTGATGCCGCTGAAAACAGGGATTGAACTTAGCATCAATTCCAACTAAGCCTCTGGACCATCCATCAGGCCCATCCAGCGTAGTTTTTGTCGCATCAGTCAAAAATGACAGACTTCACATCTTGCTTTGTATACTCGTTATCCCATTGAAGCCTCGGCTGGATGTGCCTTGCTGTCAATGGAGGATTTTTTCAGGAGATTTGACGAATGAAATTGAATCAAAAATACGGATACGTCTAGTTTTAGACACATTTTCTAAATCAGTGTTTGCAAATTTGCTCCAACTGGTGCATCCACGATATTTTACTAGTCACTTAATTTTTTCAGATTTCGTTTAGTCAAAATTTTTATTTTACCTCTATCAGACCGCTGCTTCCTTGTTGAAGGATTTTCCAAAAATGTTTGGATTGTCCTAACATGGCAACCTAATATTGTAGCAATTACAGCTGGAGATGATTTTTTAGCTGTTTCTCTGATAACAATTGTATTTTTGGCATCCGTGAGGCCTTCAGCACGTCCTGTGTTAATATTTGGTTGAAGATCTATCATGGTGGCTCGGCTAAAATACATTAGAAACTAATAATGTGACACATTCACCATGAAATAAAATAAGTAATGTAAACAAATATGCTATAATATTCACTGGTACCAGTACTATTATTGCGTAGCGAGGGCTACACTGTACGTGGAAATTAAACTACAAAAGATAAATGTTAAAAAAAAGAAGTCAAAGTTGTTCTATAACTGCCTCTCTCTTGTTCTTCTTGACAAGATAGTTCCTTTGACACCAAGTTTTTTCATTGAGAGTTATGAAAAGAGACAAAAGTTTTGTGACAATAATGTTATCATTCCCCTCGAAAAGTTCAACGCACTTTCACTCATCACGCTAAAACAAGCAGCGTCCCTGGACAACTTGTGCGAAGAAAAGCTGAACTAGTCATTAAATTCACTTAAATATATTAATGAAAAATATTTATTTTAAAAAATAATTCGACATAAATCGTTAATATATTCGTCTTTAAAATAATTTCAAATTAGTAAAATTTAAACCTTATAATTTCCAAGGGAGCGATCTATGATAGATTAGAAATCAGCTTTTTTGAACCTTCACTTTGTGTCAAACAACCTTAACACAACTACACATGTTATTATTCATTCATTTCATTTCTCATTCTATTTCATTCTATTTTAATCGGGTGTTTGAGATACTTAAATATTAGGAGCCTTTTGTGTAGAATATAACACAAGGAGATTTAATGAGAGATTGCTCGACTCATTCGATGATTTAAAATTTACCAAAACATCATAGAAGCAGAAATAAACACGTCTGTTTTTTTAGCATTCTGGATTGCACGTTCCGTACCCTGTATGGAGGGTAACTCTCAAGGTTTTCGGTTCAAAATGTTAAACAAAAAATAACTGTATGTGTCCTGCACAAGCAGACAGTTAACTCTACTGAAATAGTTCTCAGATTGTAAATATCTCATGGATTCAAGCACCAACATCAGAGACGACAATTAACTCTACGGAAAAGACTCCCAGTATTTAACTCTACCCAATCACCTGAGTAGAATACTGTGGAATAGAATAAACTAAATTAGAATAAAATAGTAGTACTCAACAATGGATGATTCAATATACTTTCTCTAACATATTTGTTTCAACCCATGATGGTGCTCAAGTTGTTTTCTCTAAAACGATCAATTGGGATAGTTTTAGAGGAAACAAATTGAGCACCATCATGGGTTAAAACAGTTATGTTAGAGAAAGTATATTGAATCATCCATTGTTGAGTACTACTATTTTATTCTAATTTAGTTTATTCTATTCCACAGTATTCTACTCGGGTCATCGAGGTACTTAAATACTGGGAGTCTTTTCCGTAGAGTTAATTGTCGTCTCTGATGTTGGTGCTTGAATCCATGAGATATTTACAATCTGAGAACTATTTCAGTAGAGTTAACTGTCTGCTTGTGCAGGACACATACAGTTATTTTTTGTTTAACATTTTGAACCGAAAACCTTGAGAGTTACCCTCCATACAGGGTACGGAACGTGCAATCCAGAATGCTAAAAAAACAGACGTGTTTATTTCTGCTTCTATGATGTTTTGGTAAGGGTATGCTCAAAATTCATTTATGTAACCTTCGTTGGTTCTTGTTCGGGCATCAGTAGTGCATTTACAGATCTAGAATCCTGGCCACAATCAGACATGCGTCTGGATGAAAGCCACTTGCAGGTAAAGACTGCGTAGTCAAGCAATACATAGGCCTGGTAACTATAGATCCATACATGTGAGTCTAATCATACTTTGCTTTTTGAATATCATACAATTTTTTGATTTCAATTAGGCTATGACAATATCAAACCTCATTGCACCGTTGTGAAGTTTTTGGAGAGTCATTTCACTGGCTGACTCAGCGTAATACTCGTCTAAAAGGTGTAAACATAACTTCTATCTTCAATACGTATATATTTCTACCCTGAACAAAAACGCTCTTTAAATGTTTCTATTTTTTTGTTATTTGGGTTTGGGTATTAATTATTTCGCAGATTCCATTCATTTGTTACTTACTTTTAAGAACCGATGTTCAGATTATGAGTAATTATCTTTAGTATGCATTAAATACCTATATTCTAGAACATCCAAACTATTCATTTCCCCATGGTAGAATTAGTGGTGTTGGGCCTCGTAATCTTTACTGATTTATCCCAATTTATTGAACTCTAAGTGTGAATCTCGAGTTCAATAAATTGGTGTAACTCAGTGAAGATTTAGGTATTTAAAAACGAACCTGAAAATTAGGACAACATCTTTACAGTATCGAACCTTCAGCCTGTATAATATTTATTTGTATGTGCCAATATTATACCTTCATTAGAGTGTAGTGTCCCATTTTCCGATTTCATATCTTATATAACAAAATTACTATTAGGCGCAGTTTTTTTTCACTTCAACAATACCAATTTTGTCGCATCTAATGATTTCATATCACTCTATCGGATCCCAAGACGTGATTATTTTGCACGTATAACATTCAGCCTGTATAATACTTACGTATATGTGCAAATGTTATACTTTCATTAGAGTGCAGTGTCCCATTTTCCGATTTAATATCTTATATAACAAATTTTTTTCCATTTCTCTTAAACCTGGAGTAAATTTTAAAAATCAGGTATATAGCAAGAAAATTACCAGTATAAAATATTATTAACATACATCCAACTGCAGAATAGAATCTTAAAACATTTGAATAGCAAATGGGATTGTTTCAATGTTATGTTTATATCTAATCGTGTCTACGTGTGAGTCAATGCATGTAAAGTGAGTTGCAACTCGCCAAGTCGTAAACTTTTTGTTTTATCAAACAATCTTTTATGTCAACTAACATCATACGAAGTGTATTTTTCTGTTTTCAAACAGTATTGTTTCATATTGCTATCGTGAAGTTCATGTGCCTATATCAGTAAAGGTTTGCTAATAAAAAGTGAATGTAAAGCCTTAAATTCTTAGATGTTCTACAATTTTACAGAGAATTTATAAGGTTTATGATAATTAAAAACTGCAGTACAACAAGTATCGTTCAATCGGTTATCGGTAAAGCATTTTGTAGATATTGGCTTCTATTTTGAAGATCGATACGTATTTCCATTTTGCAGTGAAATTGAGTTACATTTTATACAGCAAATTCATACAATTCATTTCTGCCTATATAGTCCTTTAGTATAGACTTTTGAATATTCTATAGTGTTGATTCTATAAATCATTTTATTTGTTAAGAATATAAACATTTCGTTTCTATCCAGGGGTCAAACTTGATAACTCGTGCCATCTTCAATTATCCTTTGTTAGTTTATAGTCTTTCTCACACTTGTAACTTTTGATTTTCTTATGTGTGATAATATTCTCTGTATATTACAACGATAACTTTGAATTTTAACGATGATCACGTCATGCCGAGTAACTGGATAGAAAATTAGCAATCGTGGCTGAAAATTTTCCCCTAATTCGCACATGTAATTTTTTATTTAATTTTAAGCTATGCTTCAAGCGTTCAGCTGTAGACATCGGTATTATATTACCTGTTCTATAATATCTACCACCAAAGCATTTTATAATGGTGCATTTCAGAAACCAACGTTGGTTCATATTTTATGTATCAACGCTCATTCAAATACATGTTTTTTTGTCGGGTGAAATAATGAATGAATAGCAGAACATAAAATGTTCGAGTAAATTTACGATCGAGTACTATGGCGTTGACACATGAAGTCCCATAAGAAGACCCTACTTTCAACGTTTGAAAAACTGCTTTTATAAATTTTTAGTTTTCTCATTGAGTACACGACAGTTTTTGAGCCGTAACTGATTTCTAGAGTAGCCCTTGGAAGTTCTCAATAGACGATGAGTTTCAATAGTTTCGATGCAGTTTTTAACATGTTCACTCCTCATGTCGACTGGCACATTCTGCTTCACCTTGCCAACCGTGTTTTGTTCTATTTTATTGAGAAGTTATTTCACATTCAGTTCATACTTTTCCATTCATTATTGATAAATATATATTCTTCATTTTAAAATAGTAAAAGAGGAGACAAGAATTCGCTTAACGTGTGAGCTTCAATGATAGAATATTTTTTCAATAATTTATTGACATTCAATTATGCATCTAAAGTTTTTTACTATAAAGGAACATCGTTCATTTTTGTTGCTAAAGGTAAATGTTCTTCATTTATTAAAAACAATACCGGAAAACGTTCTGAATTTGTGATAAATAATAAACAAAATTAATTTTGTTCTCATACCCAAAACAAAAATATATTATTAACATTTTCCATGGCGGATGTCATCTACAAAATAGCTCATTGTTGGCAATGAACGTGTTAAGAAATTAATTCTGTGAAATTTATGACCTTTAATAACCTAGGAATACTATGAAATATTTTGCAACTAATTGTAAAGAAATATACAACTGTTGAAAGCATTTGTATCAGCTGATAAACAAGCCAAATACACTGAAGTAGAGACTGAGAGGTTTCTTATAATCAAGAGCATTAAAGACGATCCGTAATAATTTTGTAGCACACACTCTGCTGACCATTTATTAAATGTCATTCGTTTCTTCGAAAAATAATAACCGATTTTAGAGCAAACTTTTCTTCTTCAAAACGTGAACAAATATTATATCTCAATTAGATAAAGTATGATCCTTAAACAAGTATCTGTGTCATCAATCAACCGGATCATTTATGCCTCATCGATAAAATCCTTGAGCCTTAATGCTAGGAAATAATTAAGTGCATACTTCATCTCTGCTCTGAATCTGAAAGTTGTGTTACTTAAAAAAGTGTCTATGTGCTTGAAATAATGGTAGTTCGCAGTTGAGAGATTCAGAAAATAAAGAATATGAGGTAAAGTCTCGTATCCCAATTGCTTCAATTTCTGTAGCGTTATTCTGACATGTGGAGATGCATTGAACCAAAATTGGGACACATTGATTCACCAGCGTAGGTCTCACTTTTCATGAATGGAATTGCATTTTTATTAAGTTCATCGTAATGAACTATGATTCTGTGCTGAGAGTACCCCTGGGGTACTGAAAAAGATTAAGAACAGTCTGTGAAATTACTAAATCCTCTTGCAGTATAGTTAAGCTAGTAGATAGTAATTTTAACTATCAAATAAGTGTTTAAATGTATGAGTCGAGAATGAAAAGCTTTAATAGATCTTCAATGAGAAAATTAAAAATTCAGGCTGGAGGTTGCTTTTGAGTTGTTTTGTTCTCCTTGATTTCTACATCTTATTTTACTGCCTAGTAACTTTGACTGACTTTTTACCCGTCTCTAATTTTTTTAAGCTCTTTTTTAAAAGAATAGTTATTTATGAGTGAAGAGAACACCAAAATTCTTATTAATGAAGATATGTTGTTATTCTGGAATCCGACGAGATGAGCATATATTGTACTAATCAATTCGATTCCATTGTCGGTTTTAAAAAAAATCTTTAAATTTTAACATCTTAAAAAATTCAACCCCCTTCCACTTTGATAATATCGGACAGAAATTGCTGTTTAGAAACTGTCAGTGCACTTTGATGCCTCTTAACCTTTTCAATTTCCTGCTGGTGAAATGAGAGACTTTATTGGTTTTTATCTACACGACAGAAAAAAATCCGAACGCAAGTACTCCTCGATTAAGGAATGGAGGTATTTCATCTAATCCTTCTATTCGAAACCAATCAACTTTGAAGTCAGAAATGAATTGAATCGTTAAGTTGTAAACAAGCCATGAAAGAAAATGAAAATTTAATGCTGTCATCTCAGAGGCTTTGATGTGGCTCACTTGTTTCCATTAATCATAGTCAAAAAATATTATCCTGTAACTTCTGCAACAGCGACAGAGCAGATCTCTGCACGCCCGTGATCTGAACTTCTGCAGCCCGAGCCTCGCTACGGCAGCAGCCACGTCCAAAACACCAATATTCTACACATCGGAAAAATTTAATCAAATCTTGCTTTGACTTGCAAAATTTTATCGTTAATACAAAATGCCAAACTCATTTTTAATGGTAAAAATTTCGTTTGTACCTTGGGCTTAACATATTTAACACAGCATCCATGGGTCTCGAATATATTATCAGCATTGATGAAATGTAAACTTATTTACCGAATGTATTTTACTTTTATTGATCATAGCTTTAGTTTATGATTTCTACCAGACAGACGTAAAATAAATGTAATTTTGATTCAAATTTCGATCGAAATGCTGCTCTTGCGATGGCAAATGTTAACCTATAACATTAAAAATGTTTAACAAAAATGCATGGGTTTCTCAGTAAAGTGCATTGGAAATTACCACTGGCGTTAGACTAAAGAAAACAAAAGAACGACATTGTATCATGCTTTATGAAATTTCATATGTATTTTAAATACACTGACATTAAATAAATCTAACTAACTTTAGCAAATTAAGATTTTGGGAGCCACAATGTTTCATCGTAGCGTAACACTCCATCATCAATGAATCATAAATGAACCATCATTAAATAATGTGATCAGGGAGCACGCCTCAAATAAATATTTAGTAGTTCAATAAATAGGCATCATTGTGAGTCGTAACATCAACTCTCGCATTGAGTTGTTACGATTCCTACGAGGTTGGTAAGTGGAATGTAGTGATTTATATAATGAATGACGTTAATTTAAACCTGAAGATACTATTAATACTTCAATTTGAATGACTACAAAAGGTTAATTACGGAAGCTTCATAAAAAGAGTTACAATGAGAAAAAGAAAGAAGCTTTTAAGACCTTAAGAAAAACGAACAATACACTGAAACTTATGGTCGCATAATATCTAGTAGATTTATTTGAACGTTGTCTCGTTGCATAATTTAAAGAATACCTGCTACCAACTCTTACAAGGTATGTTGTATTTACGAATGAATAAGATGACAGGATTACGATATCGACACTATTGTCTACATCGGAGAGAATGACGTTCACGATGGCATTTGAATTCAACTTGTCTTGTTCCCCCATTCCTAAAAACAGTATTGCAGTAGCCCTTTCGGTGAATGAAACTAGAAATAACCGTAGCGTTTCTAAATCATGTACCGATTTTTGACTACTTCTTAAACAGTGTCCTTGAATTTTTACTTAAAGATGAAGCATTTCATGTATCGTTGTTGCAAATAAATTTCAGGCTAATGTTGTGCTTATTTTTTTTTTGAGCCTGAATGTCTCAAAAACTTATCTAATGAGTATCCTTATTTGAAATTTTATTTAAAACAGACTTGCGAAATTATAATGAGTAAAATTTTGGCTGCATTGATATGGATGGTACACCTACACGTTGCGTTGTGTCTAATCCTTGGAAAAAAGTTTCTCATATAATGGCACACAATAAAAAACTATAAATAATGTGTCAGAAAATGATTAAAAACGTTTTGTTGCACTTAGATATATCGTTCTTTAGGAAGTTCTAACATAAACGTTGTGCCAAGTTAAGAATGATTCTGTTACAATACGAATAGAATAAATCATTAATTTAATTGGAGTTCAAAGGGATATAAATGTTGCAGGGCATCTTTA